>JAJMKZ010000027.1:0-24967 GCA_030564005.1 Ruyongia tratensis | reverse complement strand
TGTTCTTTAACTTTAATATCTAATAAAATTAAAGTATGTAAACCTAATTTTCTATTTTCTAAAATTTTATTATAGAATGAATCAGGTCTCCAATTATCTGTAAAGAAGACAAGGGAAACAGTTTGACCAAAATTATATAATTGAAGACCACAAGCACCAATAGCATTCATTACACTTGCATTATGAATAGCTTCAACTTCAATATTTAATTCTCTAGCTCTAATGATTAAATCAGTATGAGTAGTAGCACCAAAAGGATCACCAACTACTAAAAAGGCAATATCATCATTTTGAGCATTTTCTAAAATTATATCAGAACCAGTTTCAACTAATTCTCTATCAGCTAATATAACTTCTCTATTATAAAATTTTTCTAAAGTTTTAATATTTGCAGACATTAATATAGAAGTATATGCTTCCAAGTAAACTCTTTTACATTTCTTTACTATTTCTAAACCACGGACAGTGATGTCTGTTTCATAACCTAAACCTAAACCAATAAGATATAACATTCTTTTTTTTTTTATCTATTTTAAATTTAAATATTGAGATATATATAAAAAATTTTTGTAAATTTTTTTTTTTTTATGTTATATAAAATATATAAAAATTTTTTTAGGAAATAAATAAAAATAAGTAGTGGTGTCCTGATGTGTCACGTGACCCGACCGATCCAATTCGATTCTATTCAATTCAATTCGATTCAATTTATCAGATTAGTATTATTTTATATAATTCATTCATAAATTAATATTGTTTTTTTATAGGGAGAGTATCCAATCGGTCTTTGGATTATCAATTGGTTAACTAAAATTTTTAGGTGTCAAAGTCCTTTTTCAGAATTCATAAAAATGGAAATGGTGGTGTGTTAAAAATTTTTTTTACACCTTTTTTTTTTTTTTTTTTAAAGAAAGATCAAGAGACTTTTTTTTTTTTTTTTAACAATCAATCAATCAATAAAATATTAAAAGCTTTTTAAGAGAATAAATTTTAGGATTATGCCTTTTTTTTATTCCTATTTTTACTCTTGTTATATCTGAACAGTTTGATTGGTTGGACAATTTGACCTTAACTAGTTTTTAATTAATTTTTAGGGGGGTTATTATTATTTAAAGTGAGTGAGTTTATTAGAGAAAATATAATATATATACATTTATTTATTGTCAATAAAAAATAACAATAGGTCACTTTAATCACCCCCACAATCAACTTTTAAAATCTATTCGGTTCCGACTCTATTTAAATAAAAACACTTTGACTGACTTACTTACTTACTGACTGACTGACTATAAATACATAAATAAAAAATTATATAAATTAAATCAAGTTTGGTTGTTTTCTCCTTTTATTTAAATTTTTAAAGAATTTTTATAGTTTTCTATAGAAAAACAAATAATTTTTATTTAAATTTTTATTTAAATTAAAAACAAAAAAACAAAAAAAATAACAAAAAAAAAAAGGTTCTAAACACCCTAAAATAATAACAGAGATTGATATTTTACTTAAATTAAATTAAATTAAATTAAATTAAATTAAATTAAATTTCCTTTTACTTTTTTGTTGTACACATTCTATTTATTCTATTTATTATTCTATTTTTTATATTTTTTATATTTTTTTTTCAAAAGAATTTAAAATTTCCTAAACTCCTCCCCCCCCTCCACCTACTCCAAGAAAAGAAAAGAAAAGAAAAATAAAGTTCAAAAGTATAAATACTCTTTAAGATTTCCTTTTCAGTTTTTTTTTTTTAGAAAAAAGAAAAAGATTTAAACTAGACTTTTAATAATAATACTATTATTTATTCTATATTTCTTTTATACTATTATTTATTTGTTTAATTGATTCAAAAACAACAAGGGAAAAACAAAAAAAAAAAAAAAAAGATGTCTTCAATATTAAAACAAAGAGTTCGTTATGCTCCATATTTACAAAAATTAAGAACAGCTGAAGAATGTGTACCATTCTTTAAAAATGGTCAATATATTGGTTGGTCAGGTTTTACTGGTGTTGGTTCTCCAAAAGTTGTTCCTGCTGCTCTTGCAAAACATGTTGAAGAAAATAATTTACAAGGTAAATTAAAATTTAACCTTTTTGTTGGTGCTTCTGCTGGTCCTGAAGAATCTCATTGGGCTAGTCTTAAAATGATCAATAGAAGAGCTCCTCATCAAGTTGGTAAACCAATTGCTAAAGGTATTAACAATAATGAAATCCAATTCTTTGATAAACATTTATCAATGTTTGCTCAAGATTTAACTTATGGTTTTTATTTTAGAGAAAAAGAAAATGATTTATTAGATTATACAATTATTGAAGCTACTGCAATTGATGAAAATGGTGGTATTATTCCAGGTCCAGCTGTTGGTGCAAGTCCTGAAATGATTAGTATCTCTGATAAAGTTATTATTGAAGTTAATACTTCTACCCCATCTTTTGAAGGTTTACATGATATTGATATGCCAATTAATCCACCAAATAGACCACCTTATCCTTATATGAAGGTTGATGATAGATCAAATGTTACTGCCATCCCAGTTGATCCAAGTAGAGTTGTTGCCATTGTTGAATCAACTGCTAGAGATAAAGTTGATGAAAATACTCCATCTGATGAAAAATCAAGAGCAATTGCTGGTCATTTAGTTGATTTCTTTAGAAATGAAGTTAAACTTGGTAGAATGCCAGAAAATTTACATCCTTTACAATCAGGTATTGGTAATATTGCTAATGCAGTTATTGAAGGTTTAGCTGATGCTAATTTTAAACATTTAAATGTTTGGACTGAAGTTTTACAAGATTCTTTCTTAGATTTATTTGAAAATGGTTCATTAGATTTTGCAACTTCAACTTCTGTTAGATTAACTGATAAAGGTTTTGAAAGATTATTTAATAATTGGGATTATTTATCAAAAAAATTATTATTAAGATCTCAAGTTGTTTCAAATTCTCCAGAAATTATTAGAAGATTAGGTGTTATTGCTATGAATACTCCAGTTGAAGTTGATATTTATGGTCATGCCAATTCAACTTGTGTTGCAGGTTCAAGAATGTTGAATGGTTTAGGTGGTTCTGGTGATTTCTTAAGAAATGCTAAAATTTCAATTATGCATACTCCATCTTCAAGACCAACAAAAAATGATCCAACTGGTATTACTTGTATTGTTCCATTTGCTTCTCATATAGATCAAACTGAACATGATTTAGATGTCATTGTTACAGAAAATGGTTTAGCTGATTTAAGAGGTTTATCACCAAAGGAAAGATCAAGAGAAATTATAAAACAATGTGCTCATCCAGATTATAAAGATTCTTTATTAGATTATATTAAATTTTCTGAACATGTTTGTAAACAAAAAGGTTGGTTACATGAACCTCATACTTTACATAATGCTTTTAAAATGTATGAAAATTTAGAAAAGAAGGGTACAATGAAGGTTGATAAATGGGATTAATTTATTTATTATTAGTCTTTAAATTATACATTTCTATGAAAACAAAAAAAAAACTAAAATTAAACAATTAAAGAAAATTATGACCTAAAAAATAGATAATTAAACTAAATATTTTATTTAATATTTGTTTTTTACTTTTTAATAAAAATGAATGGATATTATTAATAAATAAAATAATGAAATGATCTATATAGAGATTATAAAAATTTGTAGATAAATTAAAAACATTTCAAAAATGGATCCTTAAAGATAGAAAATAAATAAATAAAAAGTATAAAAATATTACAACAACTACTAATCAATCATTAAAATTAAAACCTTTCCTAATCATTCATTAAATTTCACACAAAAAAAAAAAAAAAAAAAAAACACTCCTATTACTTAATTATGAAATTTTGAAAGGGAAAATTTCACATATAAGTTACTTGAATAGCCATTTTTAAAGTATTTGATAATTTTGAATTAAATAATTGAATAAAATTTCTAATTTTTTTAAATTTAAAAATTAATCTTGATGATAATAGAATAATACCAATTGATATTAATAATTTAACATACCCATTTTTATTATTTTTATTAAGATTTAAAATATTTAAAATAATTAATAATTTTTTTTTTAAATTATTAATTAATTCAGTTAAAAAAGAATCTTCAACATTATTAATACTCTTTTCATTAATTATTGAACCATTTATAGTTTTAGAAATATTAGTTTTCTTTTTATTTTTTAATTCTCTTTGTTTTTGTTTCTTAATTTTTAAACTTTGTCTTTCCTTTTCCTTTTCCTTTTCTTTTAATTCATTTTCTTTCTTTTCTCTTAATTCTTTCTCCTTTTGCTTTTGTAATTTAATTCTTTCTAATTCTTTCAATTCTGATTCTTTTAATTCATTTTGAAATTGATCAATTAAATTATTTGTCTTTAAAAACATATCATCATTTAAAATTGATTTAATCTCTTTAAATGAATAAATTTTACAAAGATAAATTAAATAATAAGTTGATAAAAATTGAATAATTTGATCCTTATCCATATTTAAATTTTGATTAGTCTCTTGATCATAAGAATAATTTAAATAAATCTCTGGTAAATAATCATAATTTATAAATGATTCTAAATCTTTAAAATTTGTACATCTTTTATTATTTAATTTAATAAGCATTAATAAAATTATTAATTGGCTATACTTTAATTTATCAGTTGAATAATCATTTTTTATTATTATCTTTAATCTCTTAATTATCTCATCTGAATTTATTATATGATCAATTTGTCTTCTTATAGCATTATCTTGTTCTTCATTTATTATTACATCTTTAACTTCTTCTTCTTCTTCTCCTTCTTCAGCATCTTCATTTTCATTAGAATCTTTGGATGATAAGATATCCAATAGATTGAAATACAGACTCCATATATTATTGATTAGTTGGGATTCCAATATTGATAAACTTGAACCAGTTGAAGTTTCTGTAGTTGATGATGATTCAATGACTAATGGAGATATAACTTTAAAAGATTCCATAAATCTTCTATTCAAAAACAGAGTAGTAGCCTTTTTATAAATCTTGTTACGTTCTTCTAAAACTGAATTATGTAACCTATCATGAATGATATTTGAATTATTTAAATCATTATTTTTATTAATACCATTTGATAATAATGAAGCTATACTACTCTCCAACAATTCATCCTCTTGATCAACATTGCCAATAGCGTCGTGTTCTTCATCATCCTTAACGTGTCCATTCAAAACAACAGTACTACCATCAGCGTATCCATTCATTCTTATTAACTCTTCTAATTGTAGTTTTCAAAATTCTTTAACAAATTTAAAATATCTTTAAATAAAATCATTTTCATTTTTTTGGTCATTTTTTGAGTCCAGTTTTTTTTTTTTTTTTTAAAGAAAAGTCACGTGAAAAATTTTTGTGTGGATACTTCAAAATTCAAATATTTTACTAAAATTTAAATAAGGTTTTTGTTGAGTTATTGAGTTGATATTTGGTAGATATAATCTAAATATTCTTAAGTATACAACAAAACTTTTTTTTTCACCAACTTAACAAGATTTTAACAGTTTTTTTTTATTCATTTCAAAATTCTCTGATATAAAAATCTTTAAAAAAAAACAATTATGAAAACAAAATTTAACCATTTTCCCATTTTTTTCAAATTAAAAAACCTTTTTTTTTTTATTAAGAAAAGAAGTAAAAAGTAAAGAATCTGAAGTGAACTGAACTGAACTGAAGTGAAGTGAAGTGAAGTCCAAGATGTCAAGACTCAACATTCTCTCTCACTCTTCAAGGGTAGGGACCTTGTTATCTTCAATGCTTCCCAACTCTTCAAGACCTACTATCATATCTAATGCCAATAATCTAAGGTTAAACTTTAATCACTATCTATCTTCATCTTCATCAAGTATCAAAAATGACAAGATCTTGAAATTCAATTCAATCTATGACAAATCTCATCTATTTATTCCAAACAAAGGTCTTAAATTCTATCATCAAAACCGTTTTTTTTCTTCATCTATCCCAAATAGAAAAAATTCAATTCATGGTGATAGTGTAGAACCTAAAAAACTTTCACAATTAAAAATCATTAAAGAATTATTATCATATTTATGGCCTAAAAATAACTTTAATTTTAAAGCAAGAGTTGTAATAGCTCTTATTTTATTAGTAACTGCTAAAATTTTAAACGTTCAAGTTCCATTCTTTTTTAAATCCATTATTGATGAAATGAATGTTGATTGGTCAAATGATGTTGGTACTGTTGCAACAATTATTGGTGGTACTATTTTAGCCTATGGTGCTGCTAGATTCGGTGCTGTTCTTTTTGGTGAATTAAGAAATGCTATCTTTGCTACTGTTGCTCAATCAGCTATTAAAAAAGTTGCAAATAATACTTTTACACATTTATTAAATCTTGATTTAGGTTTCCATTTATCAAAACAGACTGGTGGGTTAACGAGAGCTATTGATAGAGGTACAAAAGGTATTTCATATGTCTTGACTGCAATGGTTTTCCATATTCTGCCTATAACTTTTGAAATCTCTGTTGTTTCAGGTATTTTAACTTATAACTATGGTTATCAATTTGCTGCTGCTACTTTAATAACAATGTTAGCTTATTCAATTTTCACAATTAGAACAACTGCTTGGAGAACTGGGTTTAGAAGAAAGGCTAATAAAGCTGATAATGAAGCTGCTTCAGTTGCTTTAGATTCTTTGATTAATTTTGAAAGTGTTAAATATTTTAATAATGAAGCTTATCAATCAAGAAAATATGATTTAGCTTTAAGTAGATATAGAGATTATTCAATTAAGATTGCAACTTCATTAGGATTTTTAAATGCAGGTCAAAATTTAATCTTTACATCTGCTTTAACTTCAATGATGTATATGGCTTGTCAAGGGGTTGTTACAGGTAATTTAACAGTTGGTGATTTAGTTTTAATTAATCAATTAGTCTTTCAATTAAGTGTTCCTTTAAATTTCTTAGGTTCAGTTTATAGAGAATTAAAACAATCATTGTTAGATATGGAAACATTATTTAATTTACAAAAAAATGAAATTAAAATTAAAAATAAAGAAAATGCTCCATTATTAAAATTAACAAAAGGTGAAATTAAATTTGAAAATGTTACTTTTGGTTATCATCCAGATAGACCAATTTTAAAAGATGCAACTTTTACAATCCCAGGTGGAGAAAAAGTTGCTATTGTTGGTCCAAGTGGTTCAGGTAAATCAACTGTTTTAAGATTAGTATTTAGATTCTATGATGTTCAAAAAGGTAGAATTTTAATAGATGGTCAAGATATTAGAGATGTTGATTTAGATAGTTTAAGAAGGGCAATTGGTGTTGTTCCTCAAGATACCCCATTATTTAATGATACCATTTTAGAAAATATTAGATATGGTAATCTAAAAGCAAGTGATGAAGAAGTTAATAAAGTTATTAAAGAAGCTCAATTAGATCACCTAATTCAAGATCTACCAGAAGGTTTAGAAACAATTGTTGGTGAAAGAGGTATGATGATATCTGGTGGTGAAAAGCAAAGATTAGCTATTGCTAGATTATTATTGAAACAAGCCCCAATTACTTTCTTTGATGAAGCTACATCTGCTTTAGATACACATACTGAACAATCATTATTAAAAACAATAAAGACAATATTCAAAGAACATTCAAATACAAACATCTCTATTGCTCATAGACTGAGAACAATTGCTGATGCTGATAAGATCATTGTGTTATCTAAAGGTTCTGTTAAAGAAGAAGGTACACATGCTTCATTATTACAGAATAAAGATTCGTTATATACTGAATTATGGAATATTCAAGAAAATTTAAGTCTAGATGAAGAGGCATTAAACGAAGATAAAGAAAAGGAAGAAGAACTTGAAAAACGTGAAGAAGGTAAAAGTAAGAAAAAGTAAATAATAAACTGTACAAATATCATATAAAACTTTAAAATAAATGAAATACCTTTTTATGACTTTTCTAAAATACTTGGCTTGTAAATTTTTTATATGGCAGAATTTTTTTTTTTTTTTTTTTTTTCTACGTAAAATTTTTTTTTCTACAAACTGAAAAACTATTTACAAACTTTAGTTTTTAATTTAACACGTACTAATATAACTTATAAAGAGAAATGTCATTAATCTTACCTTATTCATGGAACATCTATTACCACGAAAGACAACTTCCAAGTGCAAAGCAACAAGATTTCTTGACATCTCTAAAAAAATTATCTTTCCCAGTATATCAAACTTCAAGTGAAGCAGATAATAATAATCATGAATTTAAGAAAACTGATGTTATTAAATCATTAGAACAATTCATTCAATCATATTCTACCATCAAGAGAATTAACGATTTACCAAATAGAACTGAATTATTCTTTTTTAAAGAAGGCATTAAACCAATTTGGGAAGATGAATATAACTCATCAGGACTTAGAATCATTTTTAAATTTGAAGATTTTAAGAATAATACTAATTCTGTTACAAGTCCTGTTAATACAGTTGACGAAACTAATAAAAAGATTTTATTTTTCTTTGAAAGACTATTATTCAAGATCATTGGTGGTTCTTTAGTCAGTGATTATAATGAAACTATCACAGGTATAGTGTTAAGTATAAGACCACAACCAATCATTTCTATATGGCTTAATTATAAAAAGACTGAATTTTTAGATTTATTTACTGAATTAGGAATCACTCAAGATGATAACATTTCAATAAGGATTCATAGTTGGGATGATAAATTAAAACCAAGATCCAAAAATATCAATAACAATAACTCAAACAATCATAATAACAACAATAGAAGTTACAGCAACAGATCAAACCACCATAATAATAACAATGGATACCATAACCATCACAATAACCACAACCACAACCATCATAATCACCATGATCATAACCATAACAACCATAATACTTCCAACAACTCTAATAATACTCATATTACTTCCAATAACGGTCTAAATATCACTTCCAACAGTGGTACCATTACCAGCAGCAATACTAACAACAGCAGCATACACACTGTTGGTGGTGATCAATCAGGTTTACCAGATATTGCTTCATCTATCTTAAACAACCTTCAAGTACAAACTGATAGCACTAATAATGGATTCAGTGTTAATCCAGTGATATGGTAAATTTCTAGATAGAGAAAACACAATGTTTCACCTTCATTTATTTTATTCAAGCAAAACTGGCTTATATTTAACTTAATAGATACCTAGTATTGTCATACTAACTTCTTTGTAGGTATAGCTTATAATTCTGTCATTTTTAATGTGTCAATAACCATTTCTGTGATCTCATAATAAACCAAAATTAAAGTTATTTCTCTATTCTTTCTGACTTCAATTTAATACAAACTATACAACAATGTCATCCTTTGTTGAACAAGCTGTACGTACATTGTTTCAAATTCAATTTGTAATTTGAAAGAAACATGAAAGACTAACATATACCTCTAGAAACTTTATAACGAATCCAAAGTATATTCTGATCCATTATCAAGTATTTCTTGCGATAGCACACTGTCGATTGTCCTCTTACTGATTGCTGTTTTCCTTATATCTCAAACAATCATGAATGGTAAGAATGGTGACATCATCTTGAACTTGATTAGAACTCTTGTTGGCTCAACATTATTTGGATTTGGGGCCATCATCTTCAGTAATGCTGCTGGTGTCTATGTTTAAACTGTGTGTTGTTATCTGCTTAAGAAAGCAAAAATTTTTAGGCTGAGATCCTATTCTTCTAGGCGGAGAGCTAGGCAGAGATCAAATTTAAAGTTAGGCAGAAAATTTTCTTTCTAAATTTATTATGTTGCACCTACCGTTTCTAGTTTTTTCACACAAATTTTTTTTATACATAAAAGTTCTTTCTCATCTCATTAGTTTTAAAACTGTAAATTTATATAAACAAATTAAATATTAAGCCATGGCTAAGCTAGTGCATAATGTTCAAAAGAAGCAACACCGTGAGCGTGCTCAACCAACTCACCGTGCTCGTTTAGGTCTTTTGGAAAAGAAGAAAGATTATAGATTACGTGCTCAAGATTACCATAAGAAACAAACTACTCTTAAATCATTAAGGTCAAAAATTGCTGCAAAGAATCAAGATGAATACTATCATGCTATGAACTCAAAGAAGACTGATAGTAGAGGTATACTAATCTCTGAAAGAGATACTGAAGTACTATCAACAGGTGAAGTTAAATTATTAAAGACACAAGATTCAGCATATATTAAAAATTTAAGGAATAATGAAAGAGAAAAGATAAAAAGGTTAGAAAATGAACTAGTATTCAAAAGTACTGGTAAACATACTGTTTTTGTTAAGGATGCTGAAGAAAGAGACAACTTTGATGCTGCGAAGTTCTTCAACACCGATAAAAGTTTGGTAAATAATAGGGAAAATAGAATAAGGATTGATCAATTACAATCAAATATTGATATTGTACCTGAACTTAAAAGCATGCCAAAAGAATCATTTGATAAAAAGAGATTAAAGAAATTTGCACAATTACAAGCATCGATGGAAAGAGATGCCAAATTAAAAGAAGTTGAAGAAAGAATGGATATACAGAGAGAAGGTATGAAGAACGGTAATAAAAAGAAAATTATTGATACTAAAGGTAGAACTACTTTTAAGTTTAAAAAAGAACGTAAACGTTAGAACTCTTCATTCAAATTTGTTCATAGTATAATTATAATTTAGCATATGTGTTTTTTTAATCCATTTTTTTTTTTACTTTAAAATAATAATAAAAATCATTTGTTATTTTATCAAAAATGTAAAAATTTTTCATAAAATATATATATCTGTAAATTTAGTTTTCTATATATATGGCAAGAATAAATTTTAAAAGCTTGTTTATTGTTTAAATTCAACTTTCCATTTCTTAATTGTAGAATCATTACCACCACTAATAAATTCAGTTTCATTAATCCAGTTAACGGTATTGACACCATCTTTGTGAGCATTCAAGAATTTAATATTCTTCATTGGCTTATCAACTTGATAAACAATAAGGTTTGTGTCTAATGAACCTGAAACAACATGGTTATCATCAACATTCCATGAAATAGATTGAATCTTACCAGTATGGAATGCCCATCTTGAAGTGATGACTTGTTTCTTTTTAACATCGTATAAAACAATTTTACCAGAAGAATCACCAACAGCAACGTATTCACCTTTATGAGAGAATGCTATAGCGGATGGTTGTGATATAGTCTTTTGTAATTCAGCTTCTTGTTCACCTTCATGACTAAATAAGTAAATTTGATTTGTGTTTGAACCAACAGCGATATATTTTTCTGAAACATCTAATGAAGTTGGTGTGAATGTTAAAGCTTTATTAACTAATTCAACTTCATTTTCAAAAACTAATAATGAACCTTCTGTTATCACAACAATAATCTTTTGGAAACTTTTAATACTCTTTGGTTGTGCAGGTAATTGAAGTACTTTACCATTAACTTTTAATAAATCGTCCCAACCAGTTGAATTAATTTCACCATTGTTTTCAACTAAGCCAACAACTAAGTTTGAATGTGATAATGATTCTCGTGAAGTGGAAATACCAGTATCAGTCCATTCGACAACTTGACCATCATAACTACCAGTAAAGATCTTACCTGCTGATGTAATAACAGAAGTAGTGATTGATTTTTGATGACCTTGAATTGTTGCTTCTAATTCTAAATCTAAGCTTAAAATATTTAAGAAACCAGTCATTGATAATGAAACAATTTTATCTTTAGTAGCAACGATACCAACTTGTTGATTGCTTAAACCCTTTTCAAACTTATAACTCTTAATTTCTTCTAATTCAAGATTCCACAATTTAATTGTACAATCAGCTGAACAAGTAATAAATTGTTCATTAGATACCCAACTTAAAGCAAAAATTGTACCTTCATGAGCATTATCTTTCTTCTTTAAGACTTCACCTTGGAAATCATAAAGAACAATTGATTTATCACTTGAAACACTGACCACTTTATCACCTTCAATATTATATCTAACATCTTTAACAAAACTGGTATGTTCTCTAATAGATTTTTCGAATTTGAATGGAACACCTTTGAATAAACAGATTTTATCATCACCAGAAGTTAAAGCATACATTGGTCTTTTTGGTCTAATAGAAACAGCATTGATTACAGAGGCATGACCTTGAATTTCACCAATTGAGTTACCTGAATCAAACATAATGGCAACACCAAATTTTTCATTACCATCACCAACGACAATGACTCTTTGTGAATCAAAATCCCAAGCAATATCTGTAATCTTATTCAATAATTTGAATTCTGATTTAAGTGTTAATGAAGTTGAATCCCAAACTTTTAAAGTACCAAATTCATCCCCAGATGCAACGTATCTACCAGATGGTGAAAAACGGGCAACAGTTGTTGGATATGTATGTTCTGTAAATTGTAGAGCAGATGAAGTTGGTTCTGCAATTGATCTAACAAAGACAGATTTACCAGACTATATATTATTCTATTGTTAGTATTCTGTTTAAAGGTTTCTCTATCTTAAAAAATTTGTGTCCTATTATTGTAACTTACTGGATAAGCAATTCTGTCTGAGAATTTGTCATATGTTAATAAAGTAGACTTAGCTCTAGTAGTATTAGGCAATGGTGCCCAAATAGATTCTTGAGTAATTGTCATTGTTCTAACGATGGTGTTCAACAACTAAGGAATGAAGTGTCATTGTAATTTTAGTGATCAAAGTGTTTACCTTTTCAACGAATTTTAAGCATTTTTTGGCCGGAAAACTACTCAGGGCGAATTTATGACAGAAGGAAGAGTTTCTACAACTTTCGGAAATTTAATATAAAGTCTTTCTTATATATTTGAAATTAAAGTTAAGTATTGATCTATAGGGGTTGTATTGAAAATTCAGTTCTAAGAAAATATACATATTTAAACAATTAAACATTATCTTTCATTATTTCTTGTTTAATGCGAAAACAGCGACACAAGCGACACCAATAACTGCAATAATTGCTGGGAAGAAAACTTCATTTGCAATACCTGGAATAACATCATTTGTGACTGGAATTTCTTTCTTACTTGGTGGTGCTTCTACATGTTCATGGGGATGATGGATGTATAGATCAGCTTTATCAACTCTTGATTTTTGTGCAATTAGAACACAATCCAATAAATCTTGATCATTTGTAATTGAAACAATATCATTTTCATCATCTATGTAACTTATTAAGAATTCTTCAGTTATTTTTGAAATTTCATTTGGATTTAATTTAGATGTTATAGCTTCTTTTAAATTATCAAAACCATCATTTGGTCTAATGTTAATTCTATGAACTCTATTATTTGGTGATTTAAATTTGAAAGTAAAGAAACCAACATTAGTTGTATGTGTTGATTCATTAGTAACTGAAACAGAATCATTTGGAGCAATTGGTGACTCATTCAATGAAAATTGATTAATTTCACTTTGACTTATGTCTGGAATTTGTGATTCAGAGTGTAATGATTCAGTATCATTATCTAACGAACGCCAAAATTTATT
Source organism: Ruyongia tratensis (assembly GCA_030564005.1). Lineage (NCBI taxonomy): Eukaryota > Fungi > Ascomycota > Saccharomycetes > Phaffomycetales > Wickerhamomycetaceae > Ruyongia > Ruyongia tratensis. The sequence goes on along the minus strand of JAJMKZ010000027.1, from coordinate 11,438 downwards.
CCAAGCTGGACCTTCACCTTCTTCATCTTCATTACCAGTCTTCATATTTGAGATTTGATTTAATGTAGAGTATGTTAATTTTAAAACTTCAACAATACCAATGATTTCATTATGTTCATCATCAATAACTGGTAAATTTAAATAATGACCAACAAACATCTTTCTTAAAGCAGCTTGAATAGATAAATTTTTTGAAGCAACATCTGGAGAAGAAGTCATAACTCTAATAACTGAACAAGTCTTTGGATCTAAACCAGCTGCAATAACTCTTAAAACAACATCTTTAGAAGTGAATATACCAGTAACTTCATCTTCATTATCTTTAACTAAAACTGCTGTGGTATGGTTTTCTTTCATCAAACATGCAGCTTCATAAACATTTGTTTTAACATTAACATATGAAGGCAAACTATTTTCATCTAGGACAGATTCTAATGTTGGTCCACTCATAACATTCTTTAAATTTTCAAAATATTTAATAACGTGTAATGGTTGTTGAGCACTACCCATTTCTAGTTGAACACCTTCTAAAGCTTCATATAACTTTTTAGACGATTCATACATTCTTTCTAATTTTTCCATTGCTTCTTCATAACATTTAGTAATATCCAAAACACCAACAATTTCATTATTCTTAGTTTCATCTAAAATTGGTAAATGTCTAAAACCTTTTTGAACCATTAAATTTAAAGCTTCTGAAGCTGGTGTTAATGAAGTTGCACACAGTGGGTTTTCAGTCATGATTTGATCAATTGTAACGTGGGAAGCATTTAAACCAGCACCAACAACTCTAAAAGCTAAATCTTTTGCTGTGAAAATACCTAATAATTTATCATCATCATCAACAACTAAAATACAATTTTCTCTTTTAGCACCCATTAATTGAGCAGCTTCATAAGCTGTATAAGAAGGTTTACACAAAACTGGATCAGATGGTCTTAATGACAAAACAGTACCAGGTTGTGAATGTCTCAATGATTTCTTCTTAGAGGAAGTGTATTTCATGTTCTTTTTACTTAAATTGTTTTCAACACGACGTCTGATAGCTTCATCTCTCTTTGATTGTCTCTTTCTACTTTCTAAGATGGCATCAACTGAAGTATTTGGGCCAAGTCCACCACTGTTTCCAGATGCAGAAGAAGAAGCTTTCTTTGGAGATCTTAATGAATTCATTTACGTAACAAAAGCTATCAGTGGCAGTGAATTCAAGAGATCGTGATATATAAAGATCAAAGATGGTAAAGATAGGATGTGGTGCGTTACCACAAGAAAAAAAAATAAAATCAAAACAAAAACGAAAACAAAGTGAATTTCGGTATTCCGTTTTGGGTAAATTCCGAGGTGCTATAAAATTTGTATGAAGATTTTAAATTTGTATGAAGGTTATGAAAATGTTTTTGAAAGTAGTGTTGTTGTCCAAGAAGTCGAAATGTGAGATATATCATCAGTTTAAAACATTAAATAGATATAAACACAATTATAAATGATATTAGCTTCACAAAATAGATTAACTGCTGCTCAGTGATCAAATTAGTGAGAATAAAGCTTTGAATCAAAAATTAGGGGAGAAAGTTGAGATTTTAAGGAATTTTCAGGTTTTGTTAGGCTGAATGGTATGAAGAGAGTTAGATTTATTCAATATACCTCAGTTAACCACACATTATACTCAATTGTGTACTATATCACCTTTGAAATAAACAAACCATCTGATTTCATATATTTGTCATATTACTGAAAAATTTAACAAAAATCAAAGAATATTCCTAAAAAACTCAGCGGCTATAAAAAACTATAAAAGGGCAAATTTCCTGTTAAATTTTTGATCTATTCCCAGATTTACCTTTTGCCACCATCTATATTTGGATTAATCAAGAAGACAGAACTCATTTAATTACCATCATTGTTGGAAGAGAAGTATAACCAGATCAATCATGTTTAATCAATTATACACTTTCATGAGAAGTCCCCTTGTTTCAATCTTTGTTGACAATCCTGCAGCTCAATATATAGATCAATTGGTTAGAAACTTTATTGTGGATAGTTTACAAACCGGTCCAACTCCAAATCATGTTAGTTTCATCATGGATGGTAATAGAAGATATGCTAAGAATAATGGGTTACAAACTGCTGAAGGTCATGAAGCTGGATCAATTTCTTTAGTTCAAATTATTGATGCCTGTTATAGAGTTAAAATCAGACACGTTAGTATCTATGCATTTTCAATAGAGAATTTTAATAGAACTCAAGAAGAAGTTGAAATATTATTTGGTCTTTTGATTGAAAAATTAAATGATTTTACTGGTGACGATACCAAATATAATAAGTTTGTCCAAGTTAGAATTATTGGAAATAGAAGTTTTATTCCTGAAGAAATCAATAAGCGTTTAAATGATATTGAAGAGAAGACAAAGAAGAATAGTGATTTAATTTTAAATGTTTGTTTCTCGTATACTTCAAGAGATGAAATCTCTCATTCAATTTCAAAGATTGTCGATGGCGTTGGAACTGGTAAGCTTGGTTTATCACAAATCAACCAACAATTAATTGAAGATAATTTTTATTTTGGTCATGATACTGAACCTGTTGATATTTTAGTTAGAACTAGCGGCCATACAAGATTAAGTGATTATCTTATCTGGCAAGTTAATGAAGGTACCAGTATTGAGTTTGTTAATGAATATTGGCCAAATTTTACTTCTGTCAAATTTTACTTTATTTTAATGAAATGGGGTTATAAAAAATCAATTGAACGAAAAATTGCTGAATACCATGAATTAAAGAAACAAGTAATCAAAAATGCATTCAATAGAAGATCAACTAAGTTAGAATCATTGAAGAAACCACCTCCTTTAGTTACTATCTTAGGTGAAAAAACTGAATGATTCAATTAACTTATATTTCATAATTGATATTACACAGAATAAGAATACAACTTCTTTTTTTATAATTTATTTTCGTTTTTCCTTCTTTATAACTATACTTTCTATAATTTTTCTCTTTTCCTTCTTTTTAACTTCTGTCTTTTTAGCGTCATCAATTTTTCTCAAATATGCATTAAACACAACAACTTCTGCAACTAAGACCAATATACCAAAAAATAAACATAGTAATACTCTTTGTGCTAATGAAATGTAATTTTGAGTCCAATACCAAATAGCATAAACCACTGATAATACACTGATTAAAATGTTTGCAATTGTTGTTAGTTGATTTTTCAGTTCTTTTGCCATCTCTGATGGTGTTAAGTAATCATCATCAATTCTAATCTTATTTTTATTAATCATTTCTTGATATTCATATTCTTCTTGTTTATACCTTAATATATCCAATTGTTTCTGAAACTCTGCTGAATATCCTTTCTTCTTTATTGGCTCAATATATGTGGTTAACCCTTTAAGAAATGTTGAAATTGGAATCTCTTTTAGTTTTTTAATATTTTTGTGTAAATAGATCAAATCATTGGTTGTTATCCATCCTCTTTCCTTTATAACTTCACCATTCGGTATATCTTCTAAATTCTCTTGGATAACAGTGGGTATAGTATATTTCATCTTTGACTTTGTGTTAATTGTTTTAGGTTTTTAATCAACAACTTTGTGATAAAATCAAATTCCAACACCATTTTGAGCAATTGCAAAGAATTCCGAGGGCGTTAAGTCGGGTTTAATTTTATTATGATTTTTTTTTTTTTTTTTTTTTTGAAAAAAAAAATTTTAAAAGTTTCGACAATTTTCATTGAATGATAAATAGAGAGTTTAAGATCAAATCGCATTCAATAATAATATAAATAATGCTTTCTAGAAGTTTGATAAGAAGCAGATCTGTATCTTCTTCAAGATTAATTCACACCACTAGGGTTGCTACATCAGCGTTCGATTGGTTAAGTTGGAAGAAAACAGAAGAAACTGAAGTAGTACCAGTAAAGAATGAACAAGAAGCTATAAACTCAGCTGTTGAAAAATCAGCAGAAGAAGAAGTAAAGAAATTAAATACCATTGAATATATTGGTGTTCCAAAAAAGACAGATTGGGATAATTTAACAGAAGAAGAAAGATTAAGCAAATATTCATTCACACCTTTTTTCACAGACAGAGATGCTGTTGTTAAATCACCAGAAGAATTAAATACAAAAATAGTGAACATTTATACATCATTAACAGGTCTAAAAGGTTTACAAGCTAGTGAAATAGCGTTAGAAGATTTAAACTTAAGATTTGAATTCTTTAAATTACTTCAGAAAGAGACAGGTATCTTTGTTCCAGATTCAATAATAACTAAAGCTGATACAACTGAACCATTATTACACTACTTTGAAAAAGAAGTTTTTTCTGGTAGATACAGTAAGAGAGATCCAGATAACATCACACTTTCAGAATTATCATTCAAAGCTCCAAATGTTCATATTGTTAGCACAAACTCTAAAGCCAAACAAAGTAAGGTATTGGAAGAATTATATAAAAAGGCTACTGAAATTTCTGAAAAGAAGATCAATGAACAACTATAAGGATCATTTAATGATAAAAAATAATGAAAGGAGTATAGATGAATTCAAATTGAACTTTTTAATGATTATGTCGAGTTGAGATTTTTTTTATCTATATGATTTGTTTCACAAAGACAAAAGACTGAAGGGAAAAAAAAAGAAGAAATGAAGAAAAACTTCAGACATCTTGTATATATACATACATCCTATTTACTAGCATTATAAAATGAACATGTAGAATGTCAAAAAAAATGATATCAGAGTGATGATGGTATTTTTAACTGTAGTAAAGTCTATCATCTACCATGTTTTAGATTTTGGTGTCACTTGAGCGGAATGAAGAAAAAAAAAAAACACACAGAAGCAATTGTACTAACAATATTTATTCTGAACATAAATTAATAACAAACTTATCAAGATATATACAGAGCAAATCATGTCTGATAAAGTAGTAGAAACACAGATCCCAAAGTATCTCTTGAAGACAGCTTATGGTGAGAAACTTCTGTCCAAAATGCAGTTGAAACACAAAGGCCAATCGTCAAATGTGGCAACATCTTCAAAACTAGGAGCATTGGGGTTAATGGGGACAATGCCATCAAGATACACATCATCTGATTATGAAGCTCAAGTGTCTGCACTATATAGTGCAAATGAATCTCTAATAAATAATTTAAATCCCACACAGACAAATTCAGGTGCTACGAGAACTACTGGAAATACAGTTGGTTTATATGAAGATACCCCTGATAATGGTGAAAATGCATATGACCCAGATTTAATACGTCGTGACTCAGCAATGTACCAGGAAGACATAATGGTAGTAGACGGAGAAGAAGAACATAGCGATGAAGATGATTATTATGATGAATTTGATGTTAGAAATAATGGGCCAGAGAGAAATGGTTCTGATGAGGATGATTCAATGGAGGAAGATAGTTTTACAGAAACTGAAAGAGAAAAAGTCAGAAAGAGATCAAAATATTCGAAAGCTACATTGATAAAGAGGGATGGGTTTAGATATCCGTTACCTAGCAGATGGAGTTTAAATAATCAAAACACACCAAAGGGATTTGAATCATCAAATAATGGATTAGATCTATGTAATAATAGTAATCAATTCTTTGCAATAAAATCAAACAATACAGTTCCAATAAGTTGTGGCATATTCTATTTTGAAGTTCATATCTTAGATGTTCCGCCAGCTCGTTCTTCAGCTGATATTGGTATTGGATTTATGACTGCTAATTCAATTGATATTGAGAAAATGCCAGGTTTAGAAATTGGTACATATGGATTCAATGGTTCTGATGGTTCAATTACATGTAATCAAACAATAAATAGAAAATATAATCACAGATATGGTAAAGGGGATATCATTGGATGTGGTGTTAATTTTATAACAAAATCAATATTTTATACAAGGGATGGTGTTTATTTAGGTGTTGCCTTTACTGATGTCTCCAAAGCATTAATCCCAATAATTGGATTAAAGACTGGTCATGCAATAAGTACATTTTTTGGTACTACTGGAAATGAATTCCTTTTTGATATTTGTGGTTATATTGATGAGACTAAACATAAAATATTAAATGAAAAGATTCTCATGGCTGGTACAAGTGATGAATTAAATGACACAGTAGGAAATAGTTCTAAAAGCTCAAATAAATATACTGATAAACAATTATCTGATAAATTAGTTGATTTTGTTGGCTCATATTTTAATCATCTTGGTTATGTTGATATAAGTAAAACTTTTTTGAATGAAGTAAAGAAACAAAAGGGAAATACAACTGGAGAAAACTCAACAGATAATGGTGCTTCAGTTAGTGAAAATCCCATTAAACAAATTGAATTATCGTCACAAAAGGAAGAAGAAAATCTGATTATTAGACAACAAATTAGAAGATATTTATTTAGTGGTGAAATTGAATCAACAATAAAATTAACAAGTTTAAAATTTCCTAAAGTTTTTGAAGAATCTGAAGATATTCTTTTTAGATTAGAATGTTATAAATTCATTAAATATATTAAGAAGGGTGAAATTCCAGAAGCTATGATTTATGGTCAAAAATTAAAATCAAAATATAATAATAAACAAGTAAAATATCAAGATCATTTAAATGACTTATTTAGTTTATTAGCATTTGAAGATCCAATGGAATCAAAAGAATTTAGTTATTTATTAAAAGAATCAGAATTGATTAAATTAAGTGATGAATTAAACTCAGCTATACTAAAAAGTTTAGGTAAATCAAGTGTATCAGATTTAGAAAGATTAGTTAGACATACTAAATCTTTACTACATTATCTTAATGAACAAAATCAATTGGAAAGTTTCTTAGTTACAAATGAAGATTTTGGTATATGATTATTTGTATGTTTGATATGTGTGTTTTTATAATAAATGATTGATGAAATAGTATCTACCAGGTATCAGTCTTGTACAATTCTACAAATAAGCTGAAAAGAGAAAACGATAGTAGTTTAAAAGTATCACGTGACTTTTTTTATTTGTTTGTAGCAAACTTCAAGATTAATAGAAATCTTTTAATAGATTTTTTAACCAATTCAAAAGAATTATTTTTAATATTTATCTAATCAGGATATCCAATTCAATAAGAGACTGAAATAATTCATCTTCATAACATTCCTATGTTCAAAACTTGCTTTCCTAAAATCACAAGGAATTGCACCTTGAGAGCAAGGTTTATTCATAATAAAACGGTAGTGTTTAATAGAGTTCCAATAAAACCCAAATTTAAACCGAACTATTCTAAATTCAATGGTTCAAAATACATTTTTACAACTTCAACAATTGCAATTGCTTCAATTGCTTCATACTCTATCTATGATATCAGTGAGAATAGATTGAGGAATGATACGTTGATACCAGATAAGAGTGCTGACACTTTTGAATCAGGTTTATTTATAGCATCACAAAAGGAAGCAATTGAGGAAGAAGCACAATATAGAAAGGATAAAACAACAAAATCAAGGATATGGTTCTTATATAAATTATGGTTTGTGTTAGATGATTATTTAATTGAACCTGTAATTACATTTGGTAGATTTTTAGAATTAACCTTTATCATTTTTTTACCAATAGTTATAACAATTCCAATAAGTTGGTTTGGTAAAAGAGATGCTTTAAATTATAATGAAAGATCAGGTTTAGTTCTTTGGTATAAGATTTTAAGGATAAGTCTTGAAAATGCTGGTGCATCATTTATAAAATTAGGTCAATGGGCAGCTTCAAGAACTGATCTTTTCCCTCAACAAATGTGTAAAGAGTTAGGTGAATTACATTCAAATGCAAAGAGTCATTCAATAACGTATACTAAAAAAGTTTTAGCTGAATCTTTTGGATTACCATTTGATGAAATATTTGAAGAATTTAATGAGAAACCTGTTGGTGTTGGTGCAATTGCTCAAGTTTATTTAGGTACTTTATCTAAAAAAGTTTTAGAAAATGTTAATGAATTTGATCAATATAAGAAGAAGACTAAAAAATCAATATTTAGTAGAATTCTAAATGATGATCATGATGAAAGAGATAATAAACCATTGCCAAATCAAAAAGTTGCAATTAAAGTTATTCATCCAAATGTAGCAGTTACAATAAAGAGGGATTTAAAAATTATGAAAATTTTTGCACAATGTATTGATATGATACCAACAATGGAATGGGTTTCATTACCAAGTGAAGTTGAAAATTTTAGTATATTAATGAATTTACAATTAGATTTAAGAATTGAAGGTTTAAATTTAAAGAAATTTCAAAAACAATATGAGAATGATATATTTGTTAATTTTCCTAAACCATATTTAAATTTTTCAAATAAATTAATTTTAGTTGAAGAATATATTAATGGTATTTCAATGTCAAAAATGTTGGCAATTAAAGATGATAAAGATTTAAATAAAGATTTAACAAAGAGAATGAGTGATAAAATTATGGATTCATTTTTACAAATGTTAATTTTAAATAATTTTATTCATTCAGATTTACATCCTGGAAATGTTTTAATTAGATTTATAAAAACAAATGAACTAGATAATAGAATAATTTCAACAGATGAAGATACCAATAAAATAATGACAAAACTGAAAATATTTGAAGAACACGGAGATGAATCATTAATCAAAGCATTGAATAAAGTTTATAAAGAAGGTTATTTCCCAGAAATTTGTTATATTGATGCAGGTTTAGTTACAGAATTAAATGAAACCAATAGAGTTAATTTTATAGCATTATTCAATGCACTAGCAGAATTTGATGGGTATAAAGCAGGTGAATTAATGATTGAAAGATCCAAGACACCAGAGACTGCAGTTGATGAAGAATTATTTGCATTAAAGGTTGAAAGATTAGTTGATAAAGTTAAACAAAGAACCTTTACTTTAGGTACAGTTAGTATTGGTGATTTATTGGATAAGATGCTTTCAATGGTTAGACAACATCATGTTAGAATGGAAGGTGATTTTGTTAGTGTTGTTGTTGCCATTTTATTGTTAGAAGGTATTGGTAGACAATTAGATCCAAATATGGATTTGTTTGCAAGGTGTGTATATTTTATCTTTATTAATGGATTTTCTGAAATATAATAAGAAGATATCATTTTGATGATGATTTTGATTAATTATATTTCAGAGTTTTTTTTAACTATATCTTTTCTTTTGGTTTTGTGACGTTTCTTTGTTACTAACAGAATAAATTTTAATCTACTAGTTCTTTACCTATATTGAGACAGTTAGGACTACATGACGAGAAAGGATTGATCAATAAGGGCGACAAGTTAGCCATGTTCAAGGTATGGTTGACGTTAGAGGTTCGTCAATTCATCTCTTTAAGTTCACAAGATGTAAGCATTTTTTTTTTAGCGATGATTGTCAGAATTAATACTAACAACAACAAAATATAGATTTACAAATTGGTGAAGTCAGATGGATTCTGTCCAAACTACTAGTATGAATGAGAAATGGTATTTTAGGTGATTGTTTATTTAGTTCCATATTTAATGAAAGTAAATTTCTGTTTTTAAAACCCACTTATAATTAATTCCAGCCAATTAACATCGAAAGAAGCACTTAAAAGTTGGAAACTTGTAGCTACGACATTGGTAAAGTGTAAGCCAATGGATAGAATCTACACATCTGCCATAATACTACCAGCCAATAGCAATTCTAGGGCAAAAATCTCGAAACTGAACGCATGCTTTTCAACTTCTTTACGATTTGCACGTGGATTTGCGCACTTAAACATAAATAAGCAACTGTTTATTTTGTGACTGAATCGAAAGTATATAAGAGAGTATAAAGGTCACTTTGCACACACACTACTGCTAACAAACCACACCTAACTAACTACATCACCTACACCATCTCCTTCATCAGAATCTGGACACTCAATTGAAAATCTGAGAAGTATTCAAACAAAATTTCAATTTTTTGTACCTCCAGAAAAATTTTATTTCTTTTCTTTTTGTTTTAACCAGTTTTAACAAATAATCAACAAAACTTCCTTCAAATAGAGTCGTCTAACGATGAAGTTTGGGAAGACAATCTCCAGTCACCAAGTTCCTGAGTGGAGCCATAACTACATTAACTACAAGGGCTTGAAGAAGCAAATCAAGCAATTGGTTGCCCTTCAAACCGCCATCATCAGGGAAGTGGAGAAAGATGAGCAATACAATAACAACGACAACGGTGGAACAGGTGTAAGATTCCAACAATTAAAACGTGAAGATACTCTGAACAACTCTGCCATCAAAGATAAATTGGCTTCTTTCTTCTTTGCTCTTGATAGGAACAATGAGAAAGTTGACGACTTCTTTAATAAACAATATACTGAGTATGATAGAAGATTTAAAAAAATTTCAACAATAATCAATTCTTATAACAATGTTATAAATACTTTAGATGTTGAAGAATTAGAAGAGTTTATGGGTGTTTTAATTGATTTAAGATCTTGTTTTAGAAATTTAAAATGGTTTGCTGAATTAAATAAAAGAGGTTTTATTAAAATTTTAAAGAAACTAGATAAAAAAGTTGGTACTTGTCAACAAACTCCTTATTTAACAACAAGAATTTTACCTTTATCCTTCGCTGATGAAAGTAATAATAACATTGTCAAACATTTATCAGCTATTAATGAATATTTAAATATGATTTCACCTCATGTTGATTCTATTAGAAAGTTAAACAATGGTCGTGGTGATGACTCAAATGAGAATTCTGAGGATTATTTCCATACTTCAAGATCAGCTTCTGTTACTCCAGATAAATTTACAAGATGTATTAAAAGAGATGATGCTGAAAACTTATTTATTCAACTATCATCAGAATATCGTTCTCTTATCTTAGTACCTGTCAAATTATTGATCTCTTTGTTGAATAAAGCTGCACTATCTGGATCAACTAAATGTATGGCCAAAATTTTAGAAACAGTTTCTTCATTATCGGATCCTGATGATATTAGTGGAAGAAATTTCTTTCATCATCATGTTATTGCGTTAGGTAAACAAGTTCAAAAATCAGAATTAAAAGCTCAACAATCAACAACTGCTCTTTTACAATTAGGTGTTAGTTTAACTCCTGCCACTCCCCCAGATTCTTTTAATAATAGATTAATTGGTGCTTTTGGTCCTGATGGAATTAATTCAAGTGATACTCCAACTTCTTTATTGTTTATCTTGACTCATTTACCATCTCATTTAAGACCTTATTTATTACAACGTGATCATTATAAAAGAACTCCATTACATTATGCTGCTCAATATGGTTTAAAACAAACAACAACAATTATTATTGATGCTCTTAAATCATGGAATGAATGGCATCCAACTGTCCCAATTGATGATTTAACTGTTTGGGGTGATTCAGAAAATTTATCTCCTTTACATTTATCAGTTATTGGTACTCATTCAAAAACTTTAGAAGTTTTATTATCAAA
>JAJMKZ010000026.1:0-25299 GCA_030564005.1 Ruyongia tratensis | reverse complement strand
GTATTAAAAAATGAATAATTTTTATTCCTTTTCCTTTGTGTTTTATTTCATATATATATTGTTCTTTTTTAAATATTAAAAGTAATTTAATATTCTATCAATAATTAACTAAAATCTATATAAGTTGAAATCACGTGACTGGAAAACATATTATAAAGAATTCCGATTGGTTGAAAATTTTTATAAATTTTTAATGAATTATTTATTTTTTTTTTTTTTTTTTTTTTTTAAAGTAAAAGAATAATAAAGATTAAAATTAAATTTTATTTTATTTAACATCAAAACTTATTGATATAAAAAATTGATTATAAACAATTAACAACAAATTAAATTACCAATTAACAAAAGAAAAATAAAAGTGGTAAAATTATATATTTCATCTGAAAAAAAAAACAAAAAACGACTTTAATTTAATACAAATATTCTTTCAATTATATATATAAATATATATATATATTATATATATATATATATATATATATATTAAATACATTTCTTTATAAAAAGATTTGAAAATATTAATAATAATAATAATAATAATAATAATAATAATAATAAATCATGAGTGATGATACATTATACATTACTCCTCATGATGCAGCATTGGCTGTAGTTGCAACTGCTATGAAAAAGGCAAGATTAAGATTAGATACTTTAATTTTAAATTCAATAGTTGGTGGTATGTTATTCTCTGCTGGTGGTATGTTACACCTTTGTGCTCAATCTGAAAATCCTGATCTTTATAATAAAAATCCTGGTTTAATTCATTATTTACAAGGTTTAGGTTATCCAATTGGTCTTTTTTATGTTATTATAATGGGTGCTGAATTATTTAATTCAAATATTCTTTATTTTTCTGTTGGTGTTTGTCGTGGTGCTGTTAGTATTTTTGATTTAATAATATCTTGGTTTATCTCTTGGTTATTTAATTTATGTGCAAATTTATTTGTTTGTTATATTATTTGTAATTTATCAAGTATTACAAAACAAGATTTATATATTAAAGGTAGTATTCAAATAGTTGATGAAAAACAAAGTTATTCTTGGATTCAAACTTTTTTAAAAGCTGTTGTAGGTAATTTTTTTGTTTGTTTAGCTGTTTATCTTCAATTATTAGCAAAACCTCCTCATGTTAAATTAATTGTTTTAGCATTACCAATTTTTACTTTTGTAACTATGGGATTTACTCATGTTGTTGCTGATATGTATTTAATACCAATGGGTATGATAAATGGTGCAAATTTATCAGTTGGAAAATATATTTGGAAATTATTAATTCCTGCAACTATTGGTAATTGTGTTGGTGGTTCATTTTTTGGTATTGTTATTCCATTTTATTTACATTTAATAGTTGTTGAAAGAGATCGTAAATTATTGAATTTACCACAATATGAAGCAAGAGATGAACAACCAGATTTAGAAGTTGATTCAAGAGTTGTTAAAATTCCAAAAAAAATAAAAAATAATAATATTGGTTTTAATGATTTAATTAATGAAAAATTATCTTTAAATTCTTTACAATCAAATAATTTAAATTCTTCAAGTAATAATTCAATTAATTCTTTAGAAAATATTCCAACACTTTATAGACCTCGTACAAATAATACTATTAGAACAATGTCAACAATTAATAGAGTTTCAACAACTTCTTCAAAGATTAGATCTCCACCTGGTGTTTTCCCAGTTTTAGGTATGGGTCCACCTTTAGTTAGAGAAAGAACTATTGCTACTCCAAATTTAGATTTAATAAATCAAGAAGATATGGAAGAAGAAGATGATGATGGTATGGATCCATTAACAATAACAAGAACTCATATGCAAGAAATGGCAAATACTAATACTGCTACTACTACTACTAATAATAGTAATAATGATGATGTTAATTCAACAAATTCTAAATTATCATTAAATGATATTCAAAAAATTCAAGAAGATCAATACGTTGAAGAAGGTGGTTATAATGCAAGAGATAATACTTTAGGTTCAAGTTTAAAAAAAGTTTTAACAAGGAAAAATATTGGTAATAATGAAAATAAAGAATCAGATATTGAAATGGGAATTAATTCAAAATTATCTTTAAAAAATTCAAATAATCATAGAAAAAGTTTAAATATTAATGAACAAAGAACGATATCTGAAAATATTATGAGAACGTTTACAGTTAAAGCACCTCATACAATAAAAGAAGTTAAAAAACATTTACTTGACCATAGTATAACACCTAAAGCTGCAAATGCTGCTGATAGTATTGCTGGTATTGAACATTATGATAGTCCAGGAATAATAACAAAACCTAAAAAATTAAGAACAAAGAAATGAAAAAATGAAATCTTATAATCTAATGACTCTATTTACTTATTTATAAACTATATATTCATAAAAATTTATAAAAAAATTACATTAATTTAATTTTAATTTTAATTTTAATTTTAATTTTAATTTTAATTGTAATTTTAGTTTTAATTGTAATCTAAAAAACGCTCTCAGAATAATGAAAAATGTCCGGATGTAAAAGAAAATTCAATCGCGTAAAAAAAAAAAAAAAAAAAAAAAAAAAAAAAAAAAAAAAAAAAAAAAAAAAAAAAAAAAAAAAAAAAAAAAAAAAAAAAAAAAAAAAAAAAAAAAAAAAAAAAAAAAAAAAAAAAAAAAAAAAAAAAAAAAAAAAAAAAAAAAAAAAAATAAACGCGTTAAAAAAAAAAAAAAACCAAAATGTCATAATTAAAAAATCATAAAAATTTCATTTATTTTGCTTCTTTTCTTCATTTAGAACTAAATCTCATTCATCAATTTGTACATTAAACTAAACTAGTTGGAGTAAATGGCTGTTGCACCTCTCCCAAAACTATCCTTCAAAAAGGAGATCATAAGCACTCCAAAGAAGAACATTACTCTTAAGGATCTATTAGAAAGATTGGATACTTTATCAACAGAATTATCTAAAGTTGATCAAGAACATATTGATATCTCATCTATTGATAAGGTTAAAGAAGATTTAGTTAATAAGAAATTAGTTAATCATAAAGATGTTGGTGTTCAATCATTAGTTGCTTGTTGTTTAAGTGATATTTTAAGAATTTATGCACCTGATGCTCCTTATACAGATTCTCAATTAACTGATATTTTTAAATTATTTATTAAACAATTTAAAAGATTATCAGATCCAGAAAATGGTTATTATAATCAACAAACTTATTTAATTACAAGATTAGCAGAAGTTAGAAGTATTATTTTAATTACTGATATTGAAAATAATAATTCTTTAATTGAAGATATATTTGAATTATTTTATGATTCATCAAATTCATTTAATAAAAGATTAGAACCAATTATTTCTGATATATTAATTGAAATTATTTCTGAATGGGATCAAATTTCAACAACTGTTTTAAAATTAATAATGAATAAATTCATAACAAATCCTTCAATTTATGAAAATAATTCAATTACAACAAGTTTAATATCAACAAATTCTTGTTCTTCATTTAATTTTACTTTAAATATTTGTAATGCTAATCCTGATAGATTATCAAGACAATTAACTAAATTTTTTTCAGAAGTTTTATATGAAAATAATGAAGAAAATAATTCTATATCAATTAATGATTCATCTTTTAAAAATTTAATTAAATTACATCATTTATCTGTTCAAATTTGGAAAAATGTTCCTGAATTATTAGGTTCAGTTATGGGTCTTATTGATAATGAATTAAATGCTGATAATGAAAAATTTAGAATTTTAGCAACTGAAACAATAGGTAAAATTTTATCAGTTCAATCAAGATTAAATTTTATAACTATTCATAAAGAAACTTGGATTACATGGCTTAAAAAAATTTTAGATATTTCTCCTCATGTTAGAATTAAATGGGCTGAAGAAGCTTGTAAAACATTTATTAATAAACCAGAATTTAATTTAGAAATTTCAAATGGTTTAGCTAAAACTTTAATTGATACTGATGAAAGAGTTAGATTAGCAACTGTTAAATCATTAGCTGAAATCCCATCAAATATTTTATTACATAAAATTAAAAATAAATCAATAATCAAAGGATTTTTACAATTATCAAGAGAGAAACATGTTTTAATAAGACAAGAATCAATTAAAATATTGGGTAATCTTTATAATGATTCTTATATTGAATTATCTAGTAATGATGGTTTACAAATTAATGATACAAATGAAAATGAAATTAATGACTCAGAATATGGAATTCATAAAATAATTACAGAAATCCCTTCAAATTTATTAAACCTATATTATATTAATGATTTAGAAATTAATTATTTAGTTGATTTAACATTAGTTGAAAAAATATTACCTTTTACAGATGATGATTCAACAAGAGTTGAAAGAATTTTAAACGTTGTTAATAGTTTGGATGAAAAGGCAAAGGCTTCATTCTTAGCTTTTAATAAAAGACAAGTTC
Source organism: Ruyongia tratensis (assembly GCA_030564005.1). Classification (NCBI taxonomy): domain Eukaryota; kingdom Fungi; phylum Ascomycota; class Saccharomycetes; order Phaffomycetales; family Wickerhamomycetaceae; genus Ruyongia; species Ruyongia tratensis. The sequence continues at coordinate 20,872 of JAJMKZ010000026.1, read as the reverse complement.
AATTATCTTCAGTTTTTACAAAATTATTAGAATTTTCTGATGAATGTAATGGTGATTACGATAAAAGTGAAGATTTAAGAAAAAAAATTGATAAAACTATAAGTTGGCTTTCAGTTTCATTACCAAAATTATTCAATCCTGAAGAATCAATAAAAAGATTCGTCATTATCAATAATAGAAGAATTTATCATTTAATTAAATTATGTATTGCTTCAGATTCAGATTATCCAACAATTTTTAACTCATTTAATGAATTATTTAGAAGATTACAAGATCCAAAAATTATTAATAATGATAAAATTGAAGGAACTTATCCAGTTAATAATATTTTCCAAACTTTTAAAATATTGATTTATAGATCAACATTAAATTTTTATAATAAATCAAATATTTCAACTTTATTAAAATTTAATTCAGATCCAAAATATGCAAAATCTTCACAAGAATTAGTTGATAGTATATCAAGTGTTATGCCACTTGCTTTCAAAAATCAAATTAATGATTTAAAGAAAATTATAAAAGAATCAAGATCAGATTATTCATTATCAAAATTAAATACTTTAAAAGCTATTTATAATATTTTTGCTAAACTAGATGAATTTGCAAAAGTTAAAGATTCACATTTTTATGACAAATTATTAAATTTTATTAAATCAGGAACACCACTTGAAGCTGAATATGCTCTTAAGATTATAGCATTAGGTCCAGAATCTAAGACTTATTTACAAGATTCTTTTGAAATTGTTTATCCTCTTGAATTAGAAAATGAACATTTTGCTAGTCATTTAAGTGTTTTAGCTGAATTTTATTTATTATCACCAGAAACTGTTGAATCAACATCTAATGATATCACACCACTTTTAATTAAAAATATTTTATTAAAGAATCAAGTTATTGGTACTGATAAAGATCCATCATGGGTCACTGATGAAGAATTAGAGTCAGGTAAAGATAATGCCTTGTATGCTAAATTATGTGCTTTGAAGGTTTTCACCAATAGGTTAAAGTATTTGAGTACCACTGATACTAATTCTAATAAAAACTCTGATGATGAAGATGATGAAGAATCAACTGATGTTATTGCTATTGCTCAAAATGTTATGAAACTTCTTGCTCTTTTAATACAAAATGGTGGTGAAATAGTAAATAAAAAAACTAGTACATTACCGACCCCAAAACATTATCAAGCTAAATTAAGACTTCATGCTGGTTTGAATCTTTTAGAATTAGTCAAAATCCCAAGATATAATAGTTTGGTTAAGATTGGTGTTATTGAAAGATTAATACTTTTAATTCAAGATGAAAATGAAAACATTCGTTCAGCGTTTATTCATAGATTAACAGAATATCTAAAGAATGATTTAATCTCTTTAAAATTCTTACCACTAGTTTATTTTATTGCATATGAACCAAACGAAGCACTAAAGACTGAAATTAAGACATGGATTAAATATTCTTTCAACAGAAGAGTTCATCATAAGATAAGACCAAATAGTATTGATATTGCATTTGAAAAGAGTTTAACTGGTTTAATCCATGCAATTTCACATCATGCTGAATACTTAGAATATATTGAACAAGGTAGTAATGAAGAACTGGAAGATAATGATAGAGAAGAAAGTTTATTGAAAGCATACACATTTGCTTTAGAATATATTGTTTTCTTTCTTGATACTATTGCTAATGATCAAAATATTAGTCTTCTATTCTATCTATCAACAAGAGTTAAACAATATCGTGATTCATCATTCAAAATTGAAGATTTTGATAATTCAGTTGATGGTATTAATAATATCTACAGAATTTCAGATTTAACACAACTTGTTGTTAAAGAATTAAAAGAAGTTAAAGGTTGGACTCTTGAAACTTATCCAAATAAGATTGATTTATCATCTGAATTATTTTCCTCTATGAAGAGTTCTAGAGAGGGTCAAGATATTGTTTCAAGCACATTTATAAGTGAATCTATTACAAGAAAGTTGGTTTTAATTATAAAGCAAAAAATTGGATCAATGGCTGTTACAAAGAGAGTTAGAAATGTTGCACAAACTAACGGTGAACCAAAACAAAAGAAAGTTAAAACAGATTCCAATGTTAAGAAGGAAAAGAAGAAGAGAAGTGTTAAATCATATGGTGCTGATAAAAAGTTTAAAAAATCAGTTGTTGAGCCAACACGAAAGAGTTTACGTGCTAAACGTGTCAGTTATTCTGGCCAATTTGAAGATGATGAAGATGCAGTAGAAGAAGAAGAAGCTGATGAAAGTGAAAGTGAAGATGAGGATGATGAAGAAGACGAAAGCGATGATGAATAAATTGCCATATTGAAGAAATTAGTGTGCTAGTTGATTTTGTTTTGCTATTGTTTATACCTTAAAATTACAACGATCATATTCATAATTTTTAATAAAATGTAGTACTACAACGATTAATAAATGTCTTTTTGCAAAATTAAAGAATAAATATTAGTAGTCATATAATCATTAAAGGTGTATGGAAAGTTGTAAAATGATACAAATTGATTTTGTACTAAAATAACAAGTCTATAAAATGTATAACTAAAAACAAAAAGAACATAAAATGTGTTAATGACTTATCTAACTTTTCAAAAAATTCATAATTTTAGTTTTCCCTTTTAGTTTCAATAATTTTTTAATTTCAAGTAATTCTTTAATCTCTTCTGGAGATAATTCAGAATCTTGGTCATCATCAATTGCTTCATTTCTATCTTCTTTTGGTTTATTGTCAGTAGAAGCAGTTTGATTGACATAATTAACAAGTTCATAGAATTCATTATTTTTAAAATCAAGTAAAGATCCAACTGTTGATTTTTCATTTTCATTATAATCTTTATTATCATTATTAATCAACCTTTTTAATAATTTGTTATTTTCCAATGTAATCTTTTGTGATTCAATGAGCTCTCTTTCTTTTCTTGCTTCTTCTTCTTTCTTTACTTTACTTATAAAATCAACTAAAATACCACGTTCTGGAACTCTATGAACAATATAATCATCATTCCATAATTTCATAGTTTCACTATTTAAAGCTGCACCAATACCATTTTCAGTATTTTCATTTGCTAAATATGGAGGAGTTGGGATATCAACAATTTCAAAATCAGATTTATCAGATTTACCATTACTATCATCATCAGAAGAAATATCATAAAGATTAATAGGTTTCTTTTCTTTAATCTTTTTGAATATTTTTTCAGATATTTCATCTAATTGAACATCAATATTACCATCATTTTTAAAACCATAAGGTAAATCAATATCAATAATTTTTGGATTTTTTAATCTTCTCTTTTTATTTGGTAATAAATCATCAACATGTCTTGGGCATTTCCATTTCTTACCTAATTGCTTAACAGTTGATAAAGGAGGATCAAGACAATCTAAATGCCAGGAAGAATTACAATATTCACAAGTAGTTATTAATTTATCAACACCACCATTCAATTTATCATGATTAATTCCACTTGTACCACATTTAGCACAGTATAAAATATTACCATTTTTATCGAAGTGATGATCAGGATTAGTTTGTTCAAAGGCACCAATTTTTTGTGGTTTATAAGGTATCCAATCAGTATCTTCATATACACCAAAATCACCTCTTGAAACACCTTCAAATCTGTCTATGATTTTTTTAGGTAATTTATATTGAATTGGATTTTTACCTTCAATAACGTTTAATAATTTCCCAAAAAGACCAAAAGATAAATTTTGTTTTTTGTTATAAGCAACTAAACTAGTTTGACGTTTAGCATTACATTCATTACAAAACCAATCACCTTCAGGAATTGAATCTTTATCAATTGGTGGATTACAACAAGTAAAATGGAAAGATTTTGGACACGATTCACAACACAGGAAAATACCTGGTTCACCACAAGCAGCACAAAAATCGTCATTATCTTTAGTAGGATCTTCTTCTTCTTCTTCTTCTTCTTCTTCTTCTACTTCAGCCACTACATTCCCACTTTTCTTCTTGTTATTATTTTGGGTTGAAGGACGAGCAGCTCTTGATTTTGGATCATTTTTATTAGATTTGTTTTTATTCTTATCATTTGAATCTTCATCAGGTATATTAAAACCAAAAGGATTTTCACGAACTTTTTTAGGAGAAGAATTTTTTATATTTTTTCTCTTTTTAATTTTTAAAGAATTGGTAGTTGTAGGTGAACTTAAATCTTTCTTTGGAGTTAACGGCACATCTTTAGCTCTTAAATATCTTTCAGATCCCTTCTTTGGAACAATTTCAATATTCTTTGTTCTAAGATCGCTTGGGTTTTGAAGCTTATTGGAAATATTTGAAACTTCATATGAATCCAACTTACCTTTAACAGCTTCTAAAGATTTTTCATCCTCTTCAAAAAATTCATTACTTGCATCTTTACCTTTATTCTTCTTCTGTGGCCATAAACTCTCTTTTTGAATTTTTTTACTTGGAAAACTACTTAGATTAAACCCAGTAATACACATTGGATCTCTTGTTTCAGGTTCTTCAAATGTAGCTAAATTTGATTTCTTAGTTTTGGAAGTTTGAACACTTTCAGAAGAAGATGATATATCTATAGATTGTTTTACAGTATCACTTAACGATGTAGATCTTGATGAACTTCTTTCCGATTTCTTAGTTCTAGGAGTTTTAACACTCTGAGAAGAAGAAGTTGAACATATAGGTGATGAAGGAGAATGTTTTGCATCATCACCTATATCTACTAATCTTGAAACAAATTTTGGTAGACTTTTCTTTTCATCAACAATTTCAATTTCAATATCCGAATCTGAATTTGATAAATATATAGGTTCTTTATAAGTCTTTGTTGAATCCGTTGTTGATTTTCTCAAGACACGAGGAGGAGGTTTTAATGATTTAGAATTTGGTGTAGTTTTAGATGATGTTGATTCTGATATTGATGGAGAAAGACTGGTGTTCTTACTAAATTTGAGTTTCAATGATAATGTAGGTTTTTTTTCAGGAGTTGGTGTTGAACTTTTCTTGTTTTTTAATTCAGGTTGTGCAATATGTTGAGAAATCTTTGAAGTAGAAATTACTTTTCCATTTGACTCACTCAGTATCTTTTTAGCAGAAGATGTAGGTGTTTTTGGTTTAGTTGAAGTTGTAGATTTTGAGCCCATTTTGGAAGCAGGTTTTGATGGAGTTGAAGTTGATGATTTTGTATCCTTTTTAGCATCACCTGGAAAACTTTTCATAATATCCTCACTGTCATTGTTACTCAGAGCTAATAGTTTTCCAATTTCTTGTTGTACTAAAGTTGAATTTTCAAACTTGGTATTTGTAGTAGTAGTAGTAGTAGTCTCTACCTTTTTAACTTTATTTGAATCATTGGTCAATTTTTTAGCTGTTTTAGATTTAGCACCGGTTGTTATTATTTTCTTAGTTTTACTTGGAGTTGATTTGCCATTCTTTGTTTTGGTATCATTTGTACTATTCTTTCTTTGTGATTCTTCCTTTTCCTGTATCAATTCTTCCTGACTTTTGAGAAAGAATTTTAACATTACTGAATCTTTGTATATGTGAATATGAGTTTATATTTGTGATTATTTGGGAAATTTTGTAAAGGAAAAAAAAAAAATTTAAAATTGAATAAGAAATTTTAAAGTGGTATTAAATTGAAAGATGGATTTTAATAATAAATTTTGATATTTCAAAAGGAATGATTATTAAAATATGAATTCTTTATCTTATGATCTCTTTGTAAATAAAAGCAAAATTTCTTTCTCTTTGAATTGAAAATAAGCAGCAACACCAAAAAAAAAAAAAAAATCAATAAATAATAATAATAATAATAATAATAATAATAATAATCTGATAAATCAAAATTGAAATAATAATAAGATTTAAAACGAAATAAGATGATATTCAAATTCAAAATAAAATTTTGCTAAAAACTAAAAAATCAAAACTAAAATAAAAAAGAATAAGAATTTTCAAAAAAGAATGTTTTGGAGGAAAAAAAAATATATATATAAAAAAAAAAATTTTGGTGTTTTTTATTTAAGAAATTTGAACAATAAGCTGTAATTAAAATGAATAAAAATATAGTAAAGATCTGATTGATGTTGCAGTACTTGTATTATCAGTGTAGCTAACCAATTACAACCAAGTCTTTGCACCAAAAAAAAAAATTAAAATATTCCAACTTTTATTGAAAATAGGAAATTTTTTTTACGCGTTGATTGAAAAAACTAGTATAATGTCAAAAAATTATATTAAAAAAACCAAAATGTCAAATATAAAAAAAAAAAAAAAAATAAAAAAAAAAAAATAAAAGTTTATATACTAAAATACTAAATCTTTAATGCATTTGAGACTTGTCATTATGTAGTTTAAGCTTCAGTCTTCTTGACTTTCTTAACTTTTAATGATTCAGAAATTAATTTCTTGATATCTTCAGATGGTTGAATTTCTGATTTAATAATTTCATTGTCAAATTCAGTTGAAGTTAACTTAATTAAACCATTCTTAGTTAAAGCAACAGTAATATAAACTTGAGCAATTAAAGCATCTTCCTTTTCTTGGTAAACATCATAAGCAGTCATAGTACTATGATTAACATTTTCTCTTAAACCAGCAGTACCTTTAGTTGGATCATTTAAGTTTTTAATATTGAATGGATAAAATGAAGCTTTCTTCTTTATTTCATTTAAGACTAAATGAGAAGATTTTAATTTTAATTTATAAGTTGAACCAGTTAATTTATAAATTGAAGTTCTTAATTCAGTTTGTTTAACAGTACCTTCACCACTTGACATTAAAATATCTAAACCATAAACTTGACCAACTTCAAATTCAAATGAATCAACTTGATGTCTTTGAGAATCAGTTGGATTTATAATAATTTCTTTTGGACCAGTTAAAACATTACGTTCTTGGTTATGTGAAAGCATACCTTGTACTGGTACAACACCAAATTCTTTTGAAACTTGATCAACAATCTTAGTAACATCATAATTCTTTTTACCTGGTTTAATAGTTCTTAAAACAGCTTCTGAAGCAATATGAGCAGCAGTTAATAAATCAGCCTTTTTACCAGTAACTGGTTCAGAAACTGAGGCACCAATAACGACGGTTTGTGAAACAATTGAAGCAAAACCATCAATTTGAGCACCTAAATGAACTTTAACAACATCACCATTCTTTAAAATTAAATTTGATTTTTTATCTTCTTTATTTATTGGTGATAAATAATCAACAATATTATTTGGAGAAATTGAAGTTGGGAAACCAAGACCTTTTGATTCAACTTTATTCTTTTTACTGTTATAAATTTTAGAAGTTTCTTCTTCAATTAATTCATCACCTTTTTGACAAATATCAAAAGTTTCAGCACCATCAACTAATAAAGGTAAGATTTGACTTAATACTCTTTGAGAAATGGCACCAGCAGTTTTATATTTTTCAACAACATCTTGGTTGTTTAAGGAGTAATCAACTTCTTTGGTAGCAGGGGTAGTAGTAGTAGCAGTATCAGTAGACATTGTTTAAAAATGTTTAAAATTCTTAATGAAAATTTAAAGGAATCTAATATCTAGATTTTTTTATAATATTTTGTGTTGACATTAAAAATTTTTCACAAAACAAAAAAAAAAAAAAAAAAAAAAAAAAAAAAAAAAAAAAAAAAAAAAAAAAACTGGAGATGTCTGGATGTCACGTGAAATTTAAAATGATAACCTGGAAATATTTTGAGCCCTAATATTAGCCCTAATATTTTTATATTGAAAATAAGTATTAATAAATTAAAAGATTGAAAAAAGTCGTCTTTTTATAGATGGATTTAGAAGAGGTTATAGACAAAGTTAAAAACCTATAGAATGATTTCATTAGTACCTATTCCTTAACCAAAGTTGATATATGTTAAATTTCATCAATGCTTTTTTTTCTTATTTGCTATTGTTGAGTATTTCTGCTATAAAAAGCATTGTATGTCATCATCTATCGTTGATCAATTAGTTATAGTTTATAGTCCAAGTCAATTTGAAAGTAGTAGCAGCACTTACTGTTCAATAAAAAGCAATAATAAACTCAATACACAGTAACAAATTTATCAAAATAAGATAATTATTTATGTAGAATATGAAAAAAACGTGACACAAACAAAAGCCCTAAAGCCCTAATTACATAATCTAAAAATTCTAAATTAAATTAAACTAAAAAAAAAAAAAAAATGGAGATAAAAAGATTTTTAATTAGTTGAATATAAGTTGAAGGTAAATAACATAAAGTAAACAAGTAAACACACTTTTTTTAACGTTGACAACACATTCTTTAAACAAATCTCTTATAAAAAAACTCATACAAAAAAAAAAAAAAAAAAACGATATAAAACTCTTTCTTTTAATTTCTCATCATAATTTTTTTTTTTCAATTAATTAAAACACCCATAAATATTTTATTAAATTCTCTTCTCTTTTTTCTTCCTTTCTTTGTTTTATACTTACTTCTTCTTACTTCTTACTTTACTACTGTCTACTTTAAATCCACTCTTTTTGCCTCTTAATTTCTTCCTGGTTTCTTATACTTCTGATTCAAAATATTAGTGCGCCCCACTCCCTCCCTCTCTCTCTCTCTCTTCACTCTTCACTCATCGCTTAAATAACTTTTAATTTGCCCTCAATATTAAAGCTTTTCAACAATGATAAGTTATAAATCAAATAAAAATAAAAATAAAAATAATGTTATTATAGATGATTCAATAATTACTTCTTATAAAGATAAAAAACATATCAATAAAAAGAAATTATCTTCAAAAGTTGTAAATTTAATTTATTCTTTAATTTTATTAAGTTTAATTATTTCTTCAATTATTTATTTATCTTTAAAATCATCATTAATAATTAAAGAAGAAGATTTAAATTTAAATTTAAATTCAAAATTACAAAAGATTAATACTATTAATCAAGATAATGGATCAAATTTAAAATCTGCTGAAATTGGTGTTATTAATTCAATTAACAAAAATAAAGTTCATAATTCAGTTAATCATTTAAATCATGATAATAATAATAATAATAATAATAATAAAGATAATAATATTAAAGATATAACTAAAGCTATAACAACTACTTATATTAAACCTGATTTCATTGCAACAATTGTTAATAATAAAGATAATGATGATGATTTCATTAAAACTAAAGCTATTAAAAGTTTTACAAAAGAATCTTCAAATTTAGAAAAAAATTATGATAATCAAATTATATACAATAATGATGATAATAAAAATGGTAATGATTTAGTTGATGAAGATAAAGAAAAAATCTTAGCAACAAATCATAAATCTGATTCAATTAATGATAAAGTTAAATTAGTTAATCTTAATGGTCATAATAATAATAATAATGATGATGATAATAATGATTTAGATAATGTTAAAGTTTTAGATAGAGTTATTCTAAAAAATTAACATTTTTTTTTAATTATATTTAGTTGATCTAGGTATATTTTACTTTTTATTCTTTTTAATGATTTATCAATGACTTTCGTTTCTTGCTTTATATATATATATTTGTAATGACTTTTCTCTATTATCTTTTGATGAACTCTTATTTTCTTTTCTTTTTAATATAAACAATATAAATATTGTATTCTTTTCCTACAACATTTCCTCAGATTATTAATCTACAATAAAAAAAAAATGTAAAGAATAAATTCATAAATTCATAACTTCATTAAAACACATGAACAAATATTAAGCAATAAGCTAAAGAAAAGAACAAAAAAAAAAAAAAAAAAAGTGCATAATAAACATTTAATTTAAAAGTATAACTTTATTCTTTAAAAGGATTGATAAATTTAATAGCACTACTATTTCTTCTTATATGATTAAAACTTTTCTCTCTTTTAATTTCACCATCATTTGAATTAAATAAAGAATTTAATGAATTATTTGAATTAATTGAATTTATAGATTTATTTCTTGATATTGATGATGTTGGTGATCTACCTATATTTTCAAAAGAATTTATTGATCTAAGTGAATTTTTTTTAGTTGTTAATGGTGAATCAGTATTATTCATATTAGTATCTGAATAGTTTAAATCTTCTTCTTCTTCATTATTCATAACGTTTGTTAATCTAGCTAGTATTGGTCTATTCAATGGTTTAATTTCTTCTTTATTAGTATATAATTCATCATCTAAATTATCAGCTTGATAAAATATTAAATCAAAATGACTTTGTTTATTTGAATTCATTGTATTTGTCATTTCCTCCCACCCCCTATTAGTTAGTTATATAGTAGTAGTAAGAATAATAATAATAATAATAAAAAAAAAAAAAAAAAGTTAAAGTTAAGGATTATTATTTAAAAGCAAAATTGTGGGTAAAATCAATAAAACTGATTGAAATAAAATGGAAATTTTTATAGTTATTATAAGAATAAAGAAGAAAAAGAGATGAGAAAATACAAATATTTATACTTTAAATAAAATAGATTAAATTAATTTATTTAAGATAAAACTTTTTTTTTTTTTCAATATTGCTCTTATAACAAATAAATCAAAAGATGAAAATAAAGTATTTAAAAATATAATATATATAAACACCTTCCCCCTTTAATTTTATACATAAAGTTGTAAAACAAATTTATATCATAGTTAATAATTACAAGGTGTGATTTCATTAAAAAAATTTATAAAGATAAAGTATTAGTTCTAAAAATCAATCAAAAAAGAAAAGTTATTTTGTGATATCACTTTATAGTACTTTATATATTTATATTATATTTATTTATTTATATTATATTATATTATATATGTTATTCCTAATTGAGTAATTACCGTTTTAGGACTGAAATGAAATAATTGTTGCCCCAACCGTTTAATACCCTTTTTTTGTATGAAAAATTTTCTTTTTATTCTCATCTCATCTCATCTTATCAATTTCTTTTAAAGATATAAATAAATATATAAAGATGGGTTCAAAAAGAAGACATTCAGATTATGCTGATAAATTAGAATCTAAAAAGGAAAAGAAAGAAAAGAAAATTGAAACTAAAATTGATGATAAATTAAAAAATGAAACTAATGAAGAAAGAGAAAAGAGATTAAAGAAAGAAAAGAAAAAATTAAAGAAAGAAAAGAAAGCTAAAAAGGAAAAAGAATCTAAAAAGAAAGAACAGCAAAATGAAAATGAAAATGAAGATGAAGAACAAGAAAAGGAAATTGTTACTTCAACAACAACAAATACTGCTTCAACTTCTTCATCAAATATTAATTCTTCAACATATAAACAAAATGATGAATTATTAAAAATTTCTCAATCAGATATTGATTCCTTTTTTAAAACTAATGAAGTAACAGTTGAAGATTCTTTAAAATTAAATTTAAGACCATTATTAAAATTTAATAATGTTTCATTAATTGATTCAATTCAAAATGAAGTATCAAAATTTGAAAAACCAACTCCAATTCAATCTGTTTCATGGCCATATCTTTTAGCATCAAGAGATGTTATTGGTGTTGCAGAAACTGGTTCTGGTAAAACTTTAGCTTTTGGTGTTCCAGCTATAAATAATTTATTAATTAAAAATAATAATAATTTAAAATTAATTAAAGGTATTAAAGTTTTAGTTATTTCACCAACAAGAGAATTAGCTTCACAAATTTTTGATAATTTAAAAAATTTAACTGATAAATGTGGTTTAAAATCTGTTTGTATATATGGTGGTGTTCCAAAAGATCAACAAAGAAAAGATTTAAAAATTTCACAAATTGTTGTTGCAACTCCTGGTAGATTAATTGATTTATTAAATGAAAATTCTTTAGAATTATCAAAAGTTGATTATTTAGTTTTAGATGAAGCTGATAGAATGTTAGAAAAAGGTTTTGAACAAGATATTAAAAATATTATGATTCAATGTTCAAATAATGATAGACAAACTTTAATGTTTACAGCTACTTGGCCAAAAGAAGTTCGTGAATTAGCTCAAGGTTTTATGAATAATCCAGTTAAAATAACTATTGGTGATAGAGATGAATTAAGTGCAAATAAAAGAATTACACAAATTGTTGAAGTTTTAGATGATCCATTTAAAAAAGAATCAAAATTAATTGAATTATTAAATAAATATCAATCAGGTGAAAAAAAGAATGATAAAGTTTTAATATTTGCTTTATATAAAAAGGAAGCAACAAGAATTGAAAGATTATTAAGATCAAGAGGTTATAACGTTGCAGCAATTCATGGTGATTTATCACAACAACAAAGAACTCAAGCATTAGATGATTTTAAAAAGGGTAAATCAAATTTATTATTAGCAACTGATGTTGCAGCAAGAGGTCTTGATATTCCAAATGTTAAAACGGTTATTAATTTAACATTCCCATTAACAGTTGAAGATTATGTTCATAGAATTGGTAGAACTGGTAGAGCTGGTCAAACAGGTTTAGCTCATACATTATTTACAGATCAAGAAAAACATTTAAGTGGTGGTTTAATTAATATTTTAAATGGTGCAAATCAAAAAGTTCCACCTGAATTATTAAAATTTGGTTCCCATACAAAGAAGAAAGAACATGGTGCTTATGGTGCATTCTTTAAAAATGTTGATATGAATGCAAAACCAAAGAAGATTACATTTGATTAATTTAATAATTTTTTAGAAATTTTAATATAAATATAATTACTGAGAAAAAAAAATTTTTTTTTTTTGTTATATATAAACTTTGTAAAAAAAAAAAAAAATTAAAGTATTTATTTATTTATTCTTATTTAAAAAAATAAAGTATTCTTATTTAAAAAAAAAAAAAAAAAAAAAAAAAAAAAAAAAAAAAATTTCTTTCTTGATCAACACAAATAATTAAAAAATTATGAAAATCCTCTTCTACTATATTGATCAAGATCAACAATCATATTAAACTAAAGACCACTAAATAGCTAGATAATTAATTAATTAATTAATTCCAGATGCAGTTAATTTAATTTTTGTTAAATTTTCATTACCCATCATTTAAAAAGACGACGAGATAAAAAGAAATTTTATACAGTTAAATATTTTTTAAAACTAATTAGAGGAATTTTGGATTTTTGAAGTTAGTTATGATAATACTGGTAAAATTATTAGCATATATCATTTTATTCATAAATATATTGTATTATAAGCAAGTACAAACAATTCTAAATTTAAGCATACAATTATTATTTCAATCGGACATAAATATTGAGAAAGAGAATGCTACTTTATTAACACTTTGTAGAAATGAAGATTTATATACTTTATTAGAAACAATTCAAAGTGTTGAAGATAGATTTAATAACAAGTATCATTATGATTGGTTATTTTTGAATGAAGAACCATTTGATCCAGAATTTAAACGAATTGTTTCATCATTAGTTAGTGGACAAGTATCATTTGAATTAATTGATAAAGAAAAAGATTGGTCAATACCTAATTGGATTAATCAAACAAAGATGAATGAAGCAATGATAAATTTAAAGGATCAAGTTATCTATGGAGGTCAATTGAGTTATAGACATATGTGTAGATATTATTCAGGACTTTATTTAAAGAATTCAAAATTATTAAGTTATGATTATTATTGGAGAATTGATTCAGATGTTAAATTTTATTGTGATATTAATTATGATATTTTTACTAAAATGAGGAAAGAGAATAAATTATATGGATTTATAATATCAATTTATGAATTTAAATTAACAATACCAACACTTTTTAAATCAATTTTAAATTATTTAATAATTAATGAAATTGAAATTCCACAAGATAATTTATTAGGATTTATAATTGATGATTATGATAAAGAATCAAAATTAACTAATAAATTAGAGTATAATTTATGTCATTTTTGGACAAATTTTGAAATTGTTAATTTAAAGGTCTTTAACAATGAAGTATATAAGGAATATTTTAATTATTTAGATCAATTGGGAGGAATTTATTATGAAAGATGGGGTGATGGTCCAATTCGATCATTGTTTCTAAGTCTGTTTCTAAGTAAACAAGATGTGTTATGGATTGAAGACTTTGGATATTCACACTCAGCGTATCAACAATGTCCAAATGATGAAGATTTGAGAGTATTAAATAAATGTTCATGTAACCCAAACAACGATTTTACACATCATGATTATAGCTGTACAGACAAATTCCTCAAACTATGAACACACCTTTTAAAATCTAAACTTTTTATTCTAATTAATGAAAAAAAAAAATTAAATAAATACCATTTTATAGATTTTAAGTAATTTAAAGTAATTTTTTAAATTTTTCACTTTTTTATTTGTTACAATTGAAAATTTTCTTTTCTCAAAAAAAAATTTTTTTTTTTTTTAAGTTCAAAATATTATAAAAAAAATTAAAAAATTAATAAAATTTCAAAAGTTTTTAATTAAAATTTAATTTATTTTAATTATTTTTTTTGTTCAAAATCTTTTTTTTTAAGTTTTATTTATCTTTAAACTTTCTTTTTACTTCTTTTTGCTTTACAATTCTTTGTATTTCTTTGTTACACTGTTACGTTGAATAATTTTTTTTTTTTTTTTTTTTTTTTTTTTTTTTTTTTTTTTTTTTTTTTTTTTTTTTTTTTTTTGGCTTTATCAATAACCAAAAAAACTTTCAAGTCACTGAACCTTTTTTACATTTAAATTCAAAAAAAAATTATTCAACAAAGCTATCATTAGAAGAAGTATCAGCAATTGAAATATACCTTCAAAGAATTATAGATATTAAAGACAAGAAAGTGTTTTTTTGTTATTTTTTTATATTTTAAAGAAAAGAAAAAAAAAAAAAAAAAGAGAAGAAAAAAGAGAAATTAATAGAAATATGGCGTTCCCTATATTGAAAAGGTTTATAAGAAGGAGAATAGTACTATTGGCTTTAATCATATCAATCATCTTAATATTACAATTAACTTCTCTATTCAATCCTCTTCTATCATCCATAGGCTTTTCAAGTTCAATTTTACCAAAATCTGGTTCAAAACAAAGAGTTAAAGTATTGGATGAAGATTTAACTATACCTTTTTATAAATCAAATTCTTATAAAAAATCTCAAAATCAACTTGTTTCTGATAATTTAATTAATGATAACATAAACAATAACGATAAATCAAATGATAATGATCAATCAAATAATTTAAAAGATTCAAATAAAAATATTGAAGCTGCTAATGACAATAGTAATCAAAAGTTACAAGATAAAATTAGTGAAGAAACTACAGATACAAATAATAATAATAAAAACAATAATAATAATAATGATGATGATTTATTAGAAAAAATTAAATTAATCTCTTTAAATTCTGAAACTGATAAATCTGGTTCAAGATTATTAACAGGTTATAAATTTTTTGAATCAGTTTTTACAATTATTGAAAAGGGTAAACCAGAAATTGATCCTTTAACAAATTATCAAACTGAGGATAGAATTTATCATGCAGGTTTTGATGGTCCTTCAGATGTTGTATTTACTGAAGAATATTTAAATAGTTTTTTACAATTATCAAAAGATCAAACTGATGGTTTAAAAAAATCTCATAAATATGTTGTATCAAATTTACCAAATAAAATTCCAAAACAATTATATAAAGGTGATGGTTATGTTTATGTTGGTGGTGGGAAATTTAATTGGTTAGCTTTATTATCAATTAAATCTTTAAGATCTCTTGGTTCAACTTTACCTGTTGAAGTTATTATTCCAACTATTGAAGAATATGAAATTGATTTATGTACAAGAATTTTCCCTGCTTTAAATGCAAAATGTTTATTATTATCTCATGAATTAGGTGAAAAGGCATCAGCAAAATTTCAATTTAAAGGTTATCAATATAAAGCATTAGCTTTAATTATTTCATCATTTGAAAATGTTTTATTAATTGATGCTGATAATATTCCTGTTAGAAATCCTGATTTAATTTTTAAATCTGAACCATTTATTTCAACAGGTTTAGTTTTATGGCCAGATTTTTGGAGAAGAGCAACAAGTCCAAAATATTATGATATTGCAAATGTTAAAGTTTCAAATGAAAGAATTAGATTTGGTTTTGAAGATAGAGAAAAAGAAAATCATAATGAAAATACACCTATACCATTTCATGATAGAAAAGGTACAATGTCTGATCCAACAACTGAATCTGGACAAGTTATGTTATCAAAATCAAAACATGTTAAAGATTTATTTTTAGCTCTTTATTATAATATTTATGGACCTGATTTTTATTATCCATTATTTTCTCAAGGTTCAGATGGTGAAGGTGATAAAGAAACTTTTATGGCTGCAGCAGTTGCAATTAATCAACCATTTTATCAAGTTAAAAAGTTTTTAGCAGCATTTGGTCATTTTGATTCAAAACATAATTTTATTGGTACAGGTATGGGTCAATATGATCCAATTGAAGATTCAAAAGGTAATAAAAATCCTCCAATGCTATTTGTTCATGCAAATTTCCCAAAATTAAATCCAATAGTTTTAAAAGAAGAAGGTAAAATTTTTGAACCAGAAAATGGTGAAAGAATTAGATTATATGGACCAGGTATGGCAAAAAGAATTGGTTATGATTTTGAATTATTACAATGGCAAAATATGGAATTTTTAGTTTGTGATTTAAAAATTGAATTATTAGCTTTTAAAGGTTATGATTATTCAACAGTTTGTCAAGAAATTAATAGTCAATTAAAATATTTAGAAGAAACTGAAAAATATAATGAAGTTGATTAAAATCTCTTTTTTTTTTTTAAAGAATAATTTTATTAGTTTCTCTCTATCATAATTTAAAATATTAGCATATTAGCATTTATTTACTATTATTTTATATAACAAAAGAATACATTTTGTTAATAATATAATTAAAAGTTAAAAAAAAAAAAAAAGAAAATAACATCAAAATAGAAAAGAAGAAAACAAAATAAAAAGAAAAAGACCTTTTGATATTTTGCAATTAGAATTTTACTTTATCAAAAAAAAAATCTTAATCTTCTCTTAATCTTTTTTAATACTTATATTATACTTCTTTTTTTTTTTCAATTTTTTGTTAATTATTATAATATCACCTCTTTTGTTATATTTAACTTGTTTATTTATTTTTTTTGTTTCTTTCTCTTTGTATGCTATTATTATTATTATTATTATTGTTGTTGTTGTTGTTATTTACTCTTTTTATATAGCTCTATCTTTTTATATTTAGTTTTTTAATACTTGAAATCCTTTTTTATACATTTCCTAGTTTTATCCTTAAATCATAATGAATTAAAAATTTAATAATCATTATTGTAGAACTATTGATTGATCAAACAATTTTAAACGCATTATTAAACCCTTTATTAATTAAAAATGTGTTATAAAAGTTTTGAATTCGAATAATTTAATATTAAGAATTTTTTATTAAGATTATAAACGAGATTAATTCATTAGAATCATACACTACTCCATCAAATATAAGTTAGATGAATAACTATATATAGTAAGTGGTCTTCAGGTCTTCACCATTCAAAAATTAAATTATATAAATCTTTAAATCTTATATAATTAATACAATTTATATAATACAAAAATGAAGCAAAAAAAAAAAAAAAAAAAAAAAAAAAAAAAAAAAAAAATAAAAAAAAAAAAAAAAAAAAAAAAAAAAAAAAAAAAAATTTTAAAAAAAATTTACAAAATAAATAATTAAAAAGAATAATAATAAGAATAACGATGAGTAGTCTATTTGTTTCTGCTGAAGAGGATGAAGACATGAACACACCTTCTCCATCTGTAAAACAAATACCGAAACAGAAAAGAAGCAGCAGTAGAAAGTCTTCAACTTTTGGTGTCGATGAAGAGATGAATGATTATTATGATGTTAATAATAATATTAATAATATTAATGATAATGATGATGATGATGATGATGATGATACTATAATAGATGATCCAGTCATTAAAGAAATACCTATAAGTCTTAAGAAATTAAATACTGATCAATTATTTGTTTTACAATATCCTGGTAGATCAATAAAGAGAGAATATAGAGAATCTAATGAAACAAAAGTTTTAAAAACAAGATTTAAAAAAGATAGTAATGTTATTGAAGTTGATGTTCCATTAAATACTAATAAATTTTTTGATGTTAATAAAAGTAAACAATGGGGAGATGTTAATTCTCAAACTTTAAGAGGTGTTTTATTACCAAATGAAGGTTATTATATATTAACTATTAAAAATGGTGAAATTATATTAATTCCAATTTCAAAAAATTCACAAATGAGATCATCATTTAATTATATTGATAAAGAAATTCAAGAAAGAAAAGAGATGAATGGTCTTACAAATAATAGTATTTCAAATAATGGTATTTCAAATAATAATAGTAATGTTCAAGTTGTTCAAATGACTGTTAAAACTTCAAATGATAATGCACCAAGATTAGGTAATGCATTATTAGCAAAAAGAAAATCTGATGAAGAAGAATTTATTAATTATAATTGGATTGATATTGATAATAATAATTGTAAAGAATTAAAACAAGAATTAATTTTTAATAAAGATAAAGATAAAAAATTTGAATTAATTTCAAAAACTACAAAAGATGAATATCTTACACTTTTAGTTAAAGAAACTATAGTTTAATTTGTCATATATAGAATAATGAATAAGTTTTTTTCTTTTTTTTGATATATATATATATTTATACTAAAATTTAAAAATTTTAAGTTAAGTTAAAACTGAATCTAATTGATCCATTTGTTCAAATTGATCTTGTTGAGCAACTCTTCTTAAAACTTCTTTTTTAGAACTTTCTTGAACTTCACCAGCTATTAATAATTCATCCAAGATATAATAAGCTTTTTGGAAATTAAAAATAATATCTAATTCACAAACATTACCATAAGCTTTATCCATTTGTTCAACATATCTATGAATAATATCAAGAGTTAATAATTCATTATCATCATTATCTATACCAGCAATAAAGAAAAGTGAAGCATATCTTCTATAAACAATTTTAGAATCTTTAAATTCAAAAATATTACACATTTTAGCTTTTCTACCTAATACCATTGCAGTTAATTCTCTCGTTATTTTTGCCTTTTCCTTTTGTGAAATAGCTATATACCATTTTGATAATCTAACTTTACCTTGTCTTGAAAGTAATAGTAGATAATTGATACCCATTGTATGTATGAATTATTTAAGTTTAAGTGATTTAGATATGATTAATGTTTTTTTTTTTTTTTTTTTTTTTTTTTTTTTTTTTTTTTTTTTTTTTTTTTTTTTTTTTTTTTTTTTTTTTTTTTTTTTTTTTTTTTTTTTTTTTTTTTTTGGTTTTTTTCTTAATAAAATCCACTAATTAAAATTTTAGAATATATATATAATGGTTTTAATTTTTTAAAATATTGTTTAAAAGGAATAGTGTATAAGAAATTTGTTATATAATTTTACTATATTTCAAATTTATGTGAATTTAAAATCAAAAAAAAAATTTGGTTATATCAAAGAATATTAATCTAAAGTATTATTTTCCAGTAGTTAAAAAAAAAAAAAAAAAATGGAGGTGATTAATACATTATATATTAAAAAGTTCTTATAAAAATTTACTAAAGAATAAGAAACAAAATCATTCATTATTTATAAATTGATTGGTTTGGCATTAATTGGTTTTCAAATGATAAAATTAATTGAATAGTTAAGTCTCTTAATACTATATAACAATTCTTTAATTTTTAAAAAGGTAGGTCTTATTGACACGTTAAAAATAAAATTTTATAGAGAAAATGGCAGAATCCATCATTGCTGAAGCAGCATCACCAGCATCACCAGCATCACCAGCAGCACCAGCAGCACGGATATGACAGCAAAATAATAAATTAAAACGAATTCCGACCAAAAAAAGAATATTTTTTAAAATGAGTTCCGGAATTTTGCCACATAAAAAATTCTTAAATTATTTATTTATTTAAAATTTAGTTTAACTTAATTTAATTAAAGATAGAAACTAAAATCAATTTAATTAAATTTAATTCAAATAAAAACAAAAACACAAATTTTCAACATCAAAAAATAACAAAAATTTAATACAAAATAACTTTTAATTTTAAATCTTTTGCTGAAATTTAAATTTTTTATCTCTTTTGTAAAGTCTTTGTTTTAATTTTGCTTCCACTAATATCCATTCTTAACTTCTTAAATAGCATAGATTTATTTGAAAAAATTAATTCTAACAAAACTGACCATCACATTATCTTTAAAAGATTTAGAGTTAAATCTTGCCGCATCTTGCCTCATCTTATCTTTGGCTTCATCACTAAACAATTACCTCATTTGATTAAAAGAATTTGAAGATGGATGGAAACAACAATTTAAACCAAATGCAAAATGTGGGTAATAACCAACAACAATCTCAACCTGATCAATTACTTTCACAATTCCAACAACAACAACAACAACAACAACAACAACAACAACAACAACAACAACAACAACAACAACAACAACAACAACAACAACAACAACAACAACAACAACAACAACAACAACAACAACAACAAGTGCCCAACTTTGATCAACAATGGTCTTTCCAAATACAACAAACAGGAATCTCTGTTCCAATGTCTCCTCAACAACATCAACAACAACAACAACAACAACCCTATAATCCTGCTGTTGCTCAAATGTTAATGCAACAACAATCTCAAATACCTCAACTCAATATGGTACCAGCTATCAATTTATTACCTCCTGATATCATGCAATTAGACCCTTATTTACAACAACAAATTCAACAACAACAATTAGCTATTTCAATGTTATCAAATCCAAGAAAAAAGAGAAAAGTTGGTACTGTTAGAAGAAGATTAATAACTGCTTGTGAATCTTGTAGATTTAAAAAAGTTAAATGTGATTTAG
>JAJMKZ010000025.1:11531-27694 GCA_030564005.1 Ruyongia tratensis | reverse complement strand
AATCAACAGCTGGAATATCTAAACCTCTAGCAGCAACATCTGTACAAATTAAAATACCTTGTTTAGCATTACAAAATTCAAAAAATGTATTTGTTCTCTTTTGTTGTTTTTGTTTACCATGTAAATCTAATACTGGTAAATCAATATAATTTAATAATTCAGCATAGTATTTAACTGAATTACATGATGATAAAAATACGATAACTTTCTTTTTAATATTTTTTTTCAAAAATGAAAAGAGTAATAAAAATCTTTTATCACTATCACAAACAACATAACCTTGTTCTAATCTATCAACTGTTGAATTTTCTTCTTTACTATCAACATTTATGAACAATGGACCTGGTCTTAAAGATATTCTCGCTAAATCTTCAACTTTTGTTGTTTGTGTAGCAGAGAATAACATACTTTGTCTATTTTCTTTTGGTAAAATTTTAATAATTTGTCTCATTTCTTCTTCAAAACCAATTTCTAAGATTCTATCAGCTTCATCAATAACTAAAGCTTTTAAATTTTTGAAAACAAAACCTTTAGTATTTTGTAAATGATCTAATAATCTACCTGGAGTTGCAATTAAAATATTAACACCTTTAACTAATTTTTCAGCTTCAGCCCTTCTATTAGCACCACCAATAACAATACCAAAAGTTTGTGAATGATGTGTCATTAATTCTCTACAAACACCAAATATTTGTAAAGTTAATTCTCTTGTTGGTGATACTACAATAACACCTGTACCATTTCTTGGTTTAAATTTTAATGATCTTAACATTTCAATTGCAGGAATTAAAAATGCTAAAGTTTTACCAGAACCAGTTTTGGCAGCACCTAAAACATCACGACCTGCTAATAATGGTGGAATTGTTCTTGCTTGAACTTGTGTCATTTTCGTGAAACCCATTTCTTTAATAGCTTTAATAGTTGGTTCAGATAAGTTATGATCTTCAAATTTATCAGAAACATTTTCTTCTTCATCAACTGATTGTGTAGTCATTTTTGGTCTATTATCAACAATTTCTTCATCATCATCTTCTTTGTCATCTTGTTCATCATTTTCTGAAGCTTCTTCAGATTCTGATTCAACAATTTTTTCATTAGTGTCTAATAATTCAGCAATATCATTAAAATCTTCATCAAGCTCATCGATTAATTTTTCATTGTCTTCATCATCATCTTCTACTTCTTCTTCACGAGGTCTTTTTGAGCTCTTCTTCTTCAAATCCTTTTTTCCATAAGGTTTTGAAGAAGATTTATCAGATCTCTTATCAAATTTGGCCATGATTATTTATTTATCAAAGTGAGATTTGGTTTTAATTTAATTATGATTTGACACTTTTATAAATATTAAAATTTTTATTTGTAAAAAATTTTTTTTTTTTTTTTTTTTTTTTAAAGGAAAAAGTTCGTTACTTCTTTCGGTAATTACTGTTTACGGGCTGAAATAATTTACTTTACAATAAAACATAGAAGAATATATTAAATAAATAGTTAATCTAGTAAAGTATACTACAACTAAACAAGAGCAAATATATAGAATAAATAAATAGTGAATTATAATTTAATAAAATAACAATAAAAATAAAAAGAAAAATAAATAAGAAACGATAATATTACAAAACTTAAAAAAAGAAACCAAACAAAATTAACAACACTTTTCATTGTAGAATCAATCAAAACTATTTTGATTACTCATTTTTAACACCAATGTCCTTCAATTGGAATTCACCAACTAATTCAGGAATAATAATTTCATAATCCTTTGTTTGACTGGTTAAATCTGAAATATCTTTTTCAACATGAATTGTTGCTCTAATTGAATTTTCAGTGATTTTATATTTTAAATCTCTATACTTTCTTAATTCAAGTTTAGATTCAGATTCTTCATTATCAACACCAGGTAATTTTGATTTACCAACTTCATATTTATTTTGATAATCTGGTCCTAATTTATGAAGATTTTCAATTGGAATTAAATCTGACCAATTTCTTTTATTTAAAAATTCTTTGTTATCTCTTAATTCATCATTTGTATCAAATTGAAAGATTGGAATCATATCCTCATCAGTTGAATGATCAAAATGATGAATACCTGATCTTTTATTCAGAAGTGATGCCATTGCATCAGGTGGTGGTGCATTAACAATAGCTGAAGAAATTAAATTAATCATTAATCTTGGATCAGTTTCTGGACTTAATCTAATTTTTTCATTTAATTCTTCATATTTTGATTTTTTAAGTATGTGGTGTAAATGAAACTTTGTATGAAATCTACCAATTGCGCAAAGATGAACATCACCACTAAGAATTGTAACTCTAATACCATGAGAAGAACCAAATTCTTGTAATTTACCAACTAAGAAATTTCTTTCATGTTTATGATGTTTTGAACACCAATGATCATTCAAATCATCTAAAACTTCAACAGAACCATCAAATTCATTAACAAGACCTTTAGCCATTATACCTTTTTGAGCAAGAGCTCTAATTGGATATAAAATATTTGAACTTAGTAACCATTCTAACCAAACTAATCTTGGATAAGCAATTGGAACACCTAATAAAACAATTAAATGTTTGGTACTTGGATCTTTATTAAATTCTTGAGTTAATCTATTAAAAACATTTTTATAAGTTTCATCACTAACAATTTGTTTTAATTTTCTTTCAGTTCTACAATCAAGACCTAAAAATGCTTGTTTTGCACCTAATTTTGTAAATATTGAATGTGATTTTTCTTTTATAAATGGACCAATATTTGAACCTAAAATCCAAGAAGGATCTTTTAAATAATCATCATCATCATTTATAACATTACATTGTTGTTGAAATAACATATAATAGAAATAAGCAACTTTACCAACACCTTTAAAGATTTCAGTATTCATTGTAATGTCATGATAAGAACCAAAACCATCAATTATATCATGATCATCAAAAATATTTATTGAAGGAATTGAAGACATAGCTATTGGATAAAGAGATTGTAAAGTTTTACCATTAACACCTTCCCAATAACCTAAACCAAACCAATTTAAATATTGATTTAAATAAAATTCATGGAAAGAATTTTCCATTTTTGAATCAAATTTATGACTTTGTTTACTAATTGGATTTTCAATTTGTAACCATTTATTAAATTCTTTTGAACTATTTTTAATTGCATCACAATAAATTTGATCACCACCACCAATCATAACATGATATTTTAAATTTGTTGATTGATGTTTATTTAATACATCTAACCATAAAGAACCTTTAAAATCTGTTGTATTTGTAGCTAATGAAAATCCATTACATGAATAAGAAATAACATTCATTGATTGTAAACTTGAAGGCAAATAAAATTCAAAATTAATATTATTAATACCTTTAATAAAATATTTAATTTTTTGTTCAAATTCAACTAATTTAAAATTAATTAAAAATTTATAAAAAGTATATGGACCAGTTTTATGAAATATTTTATAATCAAATTTACCAATTTTTAAATCATTTTCTGATAAATTATCATTTATTAAATCAGGATTTGGACCTTTAATAAAAGAAATTTCTGGATATGCAAAATTCTCATTATTATTATTATTATTATTTGGAATTGATTCATCTAAAATTAATAAAATTGAAGCTTTATAATCTATACCACCATTAATTAATCTTATGATAGGACCACATTTAACGTTTGAAGCGTATAAAGGTTTAATTTCATGAAAATCTTGTGGAATTAATGATTGTTGAGATTCATTTAATACTTGTGCACATTTACTTAAATCAAATGTTTGTTTAGATAGAAAACGGTCTATTAAACTTTGTTGTTCAACTGTCATTGCTACTTTTTGTGAGTGGAAGTGAATTATACGATATTTTTAATCCAACTAGTCCCTAATGAACTATAAGTTTAACTAACAAAATTATCAAAATGAATTCTTAGTTTTTATTAAAAGAATTTTTATAAAAAAAAAAAACCTATGAAATTTTTGCTATAGCCTTTCAATATCACGTGACTGTTCTTTTTATTTTGGGGGAATATATAACCAATCATAGAGAAATAAATATAATGATGATATAAACAGATGATTGAAATGTAATAATATATGTAATTAGTTAATCTACATATTAACTATATTAGTAGCTACGATTTAAATATAAAATTTCGATCAACGAATGTCTACATAATTTATAAAAGTTAGCAATCATTAATTAACCAATTAACAAAGTTATATAATTAATTATTAAATCATTATTGTATTTCTTCATGTTCTCATTATCATTTCTTTAAGTTTCTTTAAGTTTCTTTTTTTTTTTTTTTTTGTTTTCTCATCTTCAATTATTATGATTGAATTTGCTTTTATAACATTTTAATATTTCATTTCTAAATAAATCATAACGTTTATCTTGAATAATTAAAGGTTTTGAAAGCATTAAATCAATATGATGACTATTATCATAAGTATCTGGCAATGAAGTGACACTTGTTATTGTTATCAAACAAATCTTATCAATGTATTGAGTCCTTATTAGATGTTCAATAATTTCAATACCATTTAAAATTGGCATTTCAATATCAAGAAATATTATATCAAATTTTATTATATTTGAATTTAAATTTAAACCATTTGTTATTAAATCTAAGCCTAATACTGAATCTGTAGTTGTATGAATATAAATTTTATCATTATTATGGAAACTTTTTATTAAAACTCTTTCTAAAATTTTGATATTCAATATATTATCATCCACAATTAGGATATTTAATTCTATATTTGAATTTATATCTTGATTTTCAATATGTTTTATTGGAATTCCTATATCATGGTTAATTATTAATTCATCTGTATCAAAATTTGAATCATTACTCGAAGAAGAATCTGTTGTTAATTCAGGTATTGTAAAATCCATAAAATTCATTTTATCATTTTGGATTGGAGGTGTTAATAAAGCATTTTTAGCAAAACAAGAAGGGTTTGAAGGACATATGAGTGTTGAAGCAGTGACATATTCATCCACATCGATATTATGTAACTTTAGTTTGAGGTTTACATTCATATAACTATCCATATTCTCATCATCAGTATTTTCTATGGGAGTGATGAGTTGTTGAGTAGTAATATCGGATGT
This sequence comes from Ruyongia tratensis, assembly GCA_030564005.1. Classification (NCBI taxonomy): domain Eukaryota; kingdom Fungi; phylum Ascomycota; class Saccharomycetes; order Phaffomycetales; family Wickerhamomycetaceae; genus Ruyongia; species Ruyongia tratensis. The sequence goes on along the minus strand of JAJMKZ010000025.1, from coordinate 22,579 downwards.
GGAGGTATTAATAGCAGCTGTATCAAGTCTTAAATTCATTATTTTTCTCGTTTGGTTGATTCAAAAAGTGAACAATAAGTAGTTGAATGAATTAAATAACTTGAAGAAAAGAGAGATTGAAATATAATTATTTTTACTATTATTTAAACAATTTTTTAATATTTCTTTCTTTTTTTTTTTTTTTGGTTGCTTTATCTGTTGCTTCAAGTATTAAATAATTTATTTATTAATTAATTAATTATATTTACGAAAGAATTAATTTAATTTAACGAATTATGCAATTAATAATTCTCTACAAACTGTATGTATTCAAATAAACAACTACACTATACACTATATACTCGAATGAAATAGACTTATACACTCAAATTAATTAAAAAAAAAAAAAAATACATAAATCTAGAACTGAAATTTTTCTTAATTTTTTCTAATTTCAGCTTTGTGGTTTGAAAAATTTTTTGTTAACAAAATTAAGAAAAATGTAAAATAAGCTTTGTCAACAACATTTTTATAATATTTTTATAATATTTTTATAATATATTTTCTTTTTTTATTTAATTCAGAGGTTTACCATTGTTACAATAATTATTATGATGTTAAACTATACAACCTCTAGCTATTATATATCTTTACGTTCAATAATCAACTTTTCAATTTTAATAATACCTTTAGTTGCTGCAATTGGTATAGAAATTGATCCAATAAGACTAAAAGATTTACCAAAGAATGATCAATCATTTATAAAACTTTCAGAAAATTGTTTAAGATATGATTTAAATCAAATAGATGAAATATATCAATTAGAATTTGATTGTGATCAATATATAAATTCTCAATCTTTAAATTTAATAATTTTAGATAATTTTAATAATAAATTAAGAGAAAGTTTTAATATTAAACATGAAAATTTTAAAATTATGTTAAAACCAAGTATATATGATGATTTTAAAGATATTTATAATGATAATGATAATGGTAAAGATAAAGATAAAGATAATGATAATGATAATGATAAAGATAATAATGATAATGATAATAATGATAATGACAATGATAATGATAATGACAATGAAGACGAAGAAGAAGAAGATGATGAAAAATTAATTAATAAACTTATGAATGAAAACTATTGCATTGATGTTTGCTTAACAAACACATATTCTGATAATTCATGGAGAAATTTAGGAAGAAAAAGATTTTGTAATATTGAAATCAATTTATTGAATAGTGATAATGATGAAAATAATGTAATGTTTGATCATACTAAATCTGTATATAAAGCTTCAACTACAACAAATCATCAACAAGAATATCCAACTTCAACTAATGATGATACAAATTCTAAGCTTCAAAATGAATTAATATTAAAAAATTCTAAAAAAATTTTGGATAAACAAGTTAAAAAACAAGTCGGTAATATTGAACGTGAACTGAAATACCTTATAAAGAGAGAGTTTCAATTAAGAGATTTAAATGAATCAGTTTTTTCAAAAACTTTATTCATTTCAATTATAATTTCTTCACTATTCGGCATCTCGCAAATTTTCCTCTTTTGGAAACTCAAATGTCTTTGGCGAAACAATAATTACCAAATATAGCAATCCCTCCAAATATCCTATATAGGAAATAAAAGTTTCGCATTTTTTACATTAAAATTTAAAAATTTTAAAAAAAAAAAAAAAAAAAAAAAAGATTCTTGTAAAATTTTTAAAAATTCTATTTAATACAAAACATAAAACATAAAACATCACAAAAATAACAAATTTAAACTTAAATTTAAATTTAAATTTAAATAATGGTTTTAAGTGCTACTGAAAGATCATATTTATATAAATCTCTACTACAGTCACCTCCTATCAGACCAGATGGTAGAGATGTAAAACAATTCAGACCTTTACAATCAAATATTGGGTTTTTAGAAAATTCAAATGGTTCAGCAAAGATTACTTTAACTGATGGAATTGAATGTTTAGTTAGTATAAAGGAAAAAGTAATAAAAAAATTAAGTAATAGTGATGATTTTGGTGAAGATTTAATTGAAGTTGATATTGATATTAATGAAGAAAGAGATGATAGTTTAATAATTTTTAATTTAAAAGATAATTTAAAAAATTTATATTTAAATTATTTACCATTAGAAAAATTAAAAATAAATTCAAAATTTTCATTTAAATTATTTATAGATATATTATTATTAAATCCTGATTCAAATTCAAATTCTTCAATATTTTTTCCTTTAACTTTAATTTCATTTACAAGTTATTTAGCTTTAAATAATCTTTATCTTCCAAAATTAATTGAAAATAAATCACAAAATTTTTCAATTCAACAACAACAAATTAATTCTAATGATAATGATCTAATCAATAATTTTCAAGATAATGGTATTGAAGAAATTCCAATATTTCATGATTTTGAAATGAATAAAATTGAATTTGATAATCAAATACCAATAATTTTTACTTTATCAATTATAAATAATAAAAATTTATTCTTAGATCCAAATTCTCAAGAAATGGAAGTATCTGATAATGGTTTATTAATATCTTGGTTTGTTGATAGAATTATATCTCCAATTCAAAATGTTAATTTAAATAATAATGGTAGTTCAAATAATAATTTAAATACAAATAATACTAATTTAAAAAGTTTAGATCAACATGTCATTATAAATGGTATGAAATTAGTTAAATCCATTGCAAATGATGTTATCAAGAGCTTGTCACAAGCTGAATAGAATGCATACAATAACATTTTACATATAATAAATAGTATTGTTTGGTTAATTTTGGTTCTTTTATCTCCGTTTTAAATCCGAACCCGCTGTAAAAAATTAATTTAGGATTTAACAATTAAAAAAAAAAAAAATAAAAAAAACAACAACAACAACAAATCAATTTTTATATTCGAAATTTATAAGATTAAATTGAAAGATGAATGTCTTCATATTGTTCTTGTTGATGGTTTCAATCCTAACAAGAGAATTGAATCTGTCTCTATATTCTCCAACATCTGTTTCTTGTCCAAATAATATGACTTTCTTAAGATATGGAAAAGTATAGATTCAATACCAATAATTGGGAGTTATTAACAAAATAACAACAAATCCACTCTACTAACAAAATTGCAAATAGTCTTTAAACCCTAAAGAAGAAGAATACATCAATAATAGACATCTAAAGACTCAACTTGAATTATATAACTTTATTAGAAGATCAAATATTCCTGATTTTGATGAAACAAGATTTTTTACATCAATTTTAAAACCAATTAATATTGCAATTGCTATATCTGGTGGTGGTTATAGATCGTTTTTAAATGGTGCAGGTATGTTAGTAGCTCTTGATAATAGATTCGAAAATTCAACTAAACCTGGTCATCTTGGTGGGTTATTACAATCAAGCTCTTATATTGCTGGTATATCTGGTGGTTCTTGGTTATTAATGTCAACAATATTAAATGATTTTAAACCAATTTATACTGATTTAATTCAAGAATGGGATTTATCAAATTCTTTATTAGAAGGTTTACCAAATTTTAAACAAGTTGAAGTTTCAAGATCTGATGTTCAAGTTTTAGATTTTGAAGATAATGATTTAGAGTTTTATAATAAATTAAATAATAATTATGATATTGACCATGGTGAAACTTCAAATGATCTTAATTCAAAACAAAAGAGACAATTAATTTTACCTTTCCAAGATTATAATAATGATGAAAATCAAGAATTTATTGATGATTTTTTTACTCAGTTAGAATATATTTTTCAAAATGAAAGTTATTTAACAGAAAATCAATTTAAATCAAAGGATAATGTAAAGTTAAATAAAAGATCAACAACAGTTGATCAACAAATTCAAAACCCCGTTTTAGCTTCACATTTTATAGAAAAGAAAATTGTCAATTCAGTTGAAGATACTTTAGATTTAGAACAAGAACTGAAGAAAGGATTTTATGAAGAAGATTATGATCCAAAAGTGGATAATTTTGATAAATTTGAAAATTCTGAAATTGATGAAACTGAAATAAATGTTAATGATAATGATAATGACATTTTAAGTAATGTTCTTTTATTATCAAGTCTTAGTTTGAAAAATAACAAGAAATCTAATGTTAATGATCTTAAAAAAATTGAACAAAAGGATATATCAACAATTGATAAATCACCTTCTACCTCTCTTGAATGGTTTGAAAATTTTAAAGCTTTCTTCAAAGATCTATTTACAAATAAAAAGAAACCTGATTCTGCAATTGATGATGAAAATCAATCAGGTTTTGAAATTGCTAGTGTTGACAACAAAAAATACAACAGAAAGAATAATAATAATAGTAATAATAATAATAATAATGCAGATTTATCTTTAAAGAATTTAAAAAAGATATTTAATTTTTATAAGAATCTTCATTTAGAAGTTAGATCAAAAAAATCTAATGGATTTAAAATAAGTTTCACTGATTATTGGGGTAGAGCGTTATCAAGAAAGATATTCCCTAAAAATTCAAGATCAACTAATAAAACTTTTTCCTCAATAACAAATTTGAAATCATTCATAAATTATGATCAACCTTTCCCAATAATCTTATCAAATTTAAGACAACCTGGTTTTGAAACTACAAGTTTAAATTCTCAAATTTTTGAATTTAATCCATTTGAATTTGGTTCTTGGGATTTAAATATTTTTGCAAATTTGAAATATATTGGAACCTCTTTATTCAATGGTATACCACTTTATCATTTAAATAATTCTAAAATTTGTTTTGAAAATTTTGATAATGCAGGTTTTATTATTGGAACTTCTTCTTCATTATTTAATAATGCTTTAATCTATTTTTGGAAAGTAATTTCATTAAATTCATCAAAAAATAATTATAGAGCAATCAAAGCTGTTTTAAATACATTTGGGTTAAGTACGAATTTGAATAATTCTAATCACCCAGATTATGCATTATATTCTCCAAATCCATTTTTTAAGTCTCAATATCTTTTGCAGAAAGGAAATAAAGCTATTAAAAACAATGATACTATTCAACTGATTTATGATAATAAAAATCTTTATATGGTTGACGGAGGTGAAGATGGTCAGAATATCCCATTTCATCCATTCTTACAAAGTTCAAGACAAGTTGATTTAATATTAGCTTTAGATTCAACTTCTGATAGAAATGGTTGGCCAAATGGTACTATACCATTATCTACATTATTAAGATATAATAATTCAAAAACCAGCGGTACGATAATAACATTGGAAGGTGATTCAAATTCTGTTGTTGAAATATCATTATTTCCAAATATTCCTGAGCCTGGTAAATTTGTTGAATTAGGGTTTAATAAGAAACCAACTTTCTTTGGTTGTAATTTAAATAGATATTCAAAGAAGAAAATATTTAACACAACAGAAAGTTTAATTAATAAAAATATAAATGAATTTTTACCACCTATAATTGGATATTTTGGAAATTCATTTTATTCAGGTTATTCAAATACATCAACATTTAAACTAAATTATAAAAATGAAGAAATTTATTCAGCTATTGAAAATTCTTATAATATTATAACTTATGGAAATTCAACGGTTGATCAAGATTATCCAAAATGTATAAGTTGTATTATTCTAAAAAGAGAATTTGATAGAAAAGAAAGAAATTTAAGTCTTTTAAATGATTTCAAAGTTCCTAAATTTTGTGAGCAATGTTACAAAAGATATTGTTATAATTAGTTTTTAGGTTTTTTCTTCAAATAAAAAAAAAAAAAAAAATGCCATGATATATTTTTACAATAAATATTTAAATTAATTAATTTTAATGAATGCTAATTTGTGAATTTTTTTTTTTTTTTGTTTTCAAAATGGAGATATAATTTTAACTTAATCTGTATAATAATAATCAGATGTTGCATAACTTGATAGAGATGTAGTATCATCAATAATTATTTCATGAACGTTATCTTCTTCATTTCTTAATTCTGCTTCTCTAATAATTTGTTTCCAATTTGATCTAATAACACAAACAGATTCTGTGATACCAAGAATATAAACACCTGATGATAAACCTAGCCATAAACCTGTAATTTCAAAATCAAAATAGAATGCTAAAATAAACGATAATGGAAGTGCGACTGCATAATAAGCAAATATATTTAAAATTGAACCTAATACTTGTCTACCTTGACTTCTTAAAATACCAGCACAAATAATGTTAAAAGTATCACCAATTTGATTAAAAGCAACAATTGGCATGACATAAACAGAGATTGCAATTACTTCTGGATCTGAAGTAAATAATTTTGTTAATGGGTATCTTAAAGATATTATAGTCATACAACTTATTAAACCAACAATCAATGAAATTAAAAATGTTAAATTTGATGCAACTTTTGATTTTTTTATAGAAGCTTCACCTATATAAATAGCAGTTCTTGTTGAAATTGCAGAACTAACAGCCAATGGGAATTGATAAGCTAATGACCCAATATTTGAAACAATTGATTGAGCTGCTAAAGAATTTGTACCAAACTGACTTGCCATTATTGTAAGGATTTCAAATGATAAATATTCTGATTCAATCATAACTAAACCTGGTAAAGCTAATTTTAACATTGGTCTCCAACGAATTAAAGCTCTTTTATCAAAACCATTCCAACATCTTTTACCATCAACAAAAACAACGTATAGTAATAATAGGAAAGCCATTAGCCAATAAGTAATTATAATTGCTAATGGAGCACCAATAAAACCAAATATTTTAATTAAAAACCAATTTAAAAATATATTAGTTGGTAAACAAACACCTAAAACATAACTTGATGCATGAAAAATTTTTTGTGATTGTAAAAATCTTTTACCAGTTTCAAATAAGATTAAACCTGGAGAACCAAAACATAAAATTCTTAAATATAATTGAGTATTTGCTAATAATTGTTTTTCAGGGACGAATAAAGATAAAATTGGTTTAGAATACCACCAAATAATCATAATTGGAATTGAGATTACTAAAATCATTAAAGTACAACGTTGAAAATATAAACCAACTTTATGATATTTTTTAGCACCATAAGCTTGTGAACAAAATGTATCTAAACAAGTTGACATACCTTCATAAGCAGCCATACCTGTAATATTAAATGTCATAATAGATAAAGAAGCTGAAGCTAATTGAGAACTACCTAAATGACCAATAAAGAATAAAGAATTGATTGCCAATAAGTATTCAAAGAAGAAAGTAAATGATAGTGGTAATGCAGCTTTTAAAACGTTCATAAATTCTTCTTGAATTGGTATACCTTCATCTTCTAAATAACTTAATATACTATCATGATAAGAACTTTGATCATCATTGAATTGGTTATTTGAGAAATTTGAGTTTGAAATTCTATCAGTATCAGAGAAATAATCATCATCATCATCTAGCTCATTATCATTTGCGTTATCATCATCAGCTTCATCTGCATCTATTGTGTCTTCATTGTTATTTCTTTTTCTTCCTCTTCTAGAAGACCTAGGTTTCCTTATGGCACCATAACCAGATATGTGTGATTGTTGAGGAGATAGTAGAGCTCTGTCACTCATTGTATATGTATTTAGGGTATTTAAAAATAAATAAAGTAGTAGATATTAAAGATTAATTAAATAAAAAAAAAAAAAAGTGTAAAAAACTTTTTAAATTTATATTCATATTTATTTCACAAATTTTTAATAAGGAACTTTCTGTTTTCGGAAACAATACCCTTTTTGAGTGAAGTTTAGCGTTTTGAAAAGTTTTTTAGTGAATGTATTATTCTTCAAGATCATTCATTATATCTAATTAACAGTTGAATGATAGAACTGCAGGGCCTTTTCTAGTGTATCAATTCAATAATCTTTTGATGATATGTCACTAATAATAAAATTTATTTATTTTTGGTCACATGTTTTCACGTGACTTTTTATTATTTATTATTTATTTATTTTTTTTGATTATTATTATTTTCTTCAAATTTATTTTATTTTTGTTTTATTTACAAGCGTTTTAAAGAAATATTGTTTATGTACAATGGCTAGTATATTTGAAGTCCCATCAGAAAAGGATCTCATTATTTTAACACCTAAGGCTTCATTTGTCATAAAGAGTAAAGTCATAGAGACTTCTAAAGAGAATGATATAAAAAAAGATTGTAAAGTATTTATAAATGTCTGTTCAAATGATCAAATTCCATTACCAAAAATTGAATATGATCCTGAAGTAATCTATCCTTTAATAATGAATAATGAATGGGAAATACCCATTGCTACATCTGATGTTAGAATTGATAAAGATAAAAAAGGTGAATTAGCATATGTTTATGATTGTATTATAAATTCAAAATCATTAAGATGGATTCAACTTGATACTCAATTAAGAGAAATATTAATCGAATGGTGTCTTGAAAGTATTGAATTAAGATCTGATATATTAGTTTCAAGAGAAAAAATTTCAACTCCAAAAATGTTATCAAAAGGTGAAATACCAAGTATAAAAATTATAAAATCAGAATTAGATTATTCAAAAATTAAAAAAGAGATTCAAAAATTTAGTGATGATAATCCAATTTCATTAATTCATACTAAAAATATAATTGATGAACAAAATGATTTAGATAAAGATTTTAATATGAATGATTCTAATATTGATATTTTTAATATTAGAAAATCTACAAATGATTCAAATTTAAACGATACAAAGGTTACTAAACCTTTAATTCAAGAAATTAGTAATATGTCAATAACACCTACATCTCAATTTAAAAAAATAAATGAAATATCAAAAGAATCAATTAAATCAATTAAGAAATCCAATAATAAAAAGAAAATTAATCTTGAAGCTACTTTTAATAAATGTAATGTTAATGGATTTGAATTAAAAATTGAAATCAAATCAGATTTAAATACTTCACTTAACTATGACCTTTATTATGATAGCATAAAACATTCTTTGATTTTAAAAGTTTTGAATAGTTTGGTTTATGATGATAAAACTTTAGAATTACCACTGCCTGCTACATTTAATGATGTTAAAGATGTCAAAAGTTTCTTTGTCCATGATGAAATGAAATTAATTATGTTTATAAAGAGGTAGGAGTATCTTATATATAATAGAAATAACTTTTAATTCTAATGAAAGTAATATATTTTATTAAAACGAACTGAAACCAAATCCCACATTCGCTTTTCAGAACGAACCAAATCCAATAAAAAAATTAATATTTTCGGACCACAGTTAAAAAAAAAAGAAAAAAAAAAATGAGCTATAAACCAATTTCAACAAATTTAATTTAAAACTATACAAATTCAAACTAACAAATTATTTTAAATATTTCACAATCTACAATGGTTAAAGTTTACTCATACAAAGAATCTGCTGATGTTTCAGAAGCATTGATCAAATATATCATACAATTACAAAATAAGGCATTGGTTAATGAAGAATCAGTATTTAATGTTGCTATTTCTGGTGGTTCACTTATTAAAATCTTAAAAATTGGGTTATTAAACCATAAATCTGAATTAAAATTAAATCAATGGAAAATTTTCTTTAGTGATGAAAGATTAGTTCCATTAGCTGATGAAGATTCAAATTATGGATTATTTAAAAAAGAAATTTTAGATTCAATTACTGATATTTTAGGTCCAACTATTTATACAATTAATGAATCCTTAGTTAATTCAAATAAAATTGAAGAATTTAATCAAATTGTTAATGAATATGAATCTGAATTACCTGATCATTTAGATTTAATTTTATTAGGTTGTGGACCAGATGGTCATACTTGTTCTTTATTCCCAAATCATAAATTATTAAAAGTTACAGATTCAAATGTTGCTTTAATTACTGATTCACCAAAACCTCCAAGTAATAGAATTACTTTAACTTTACCATACCTTGCTAAATCAAAAGATATTGCCTTTGTTGCTGAAGGTTCTGGTAAAGCTCCAATTTTAACTAAAATTTTTGAAACAACTAAATCTAACTTACCAAGTGAAATAGTTACAGAATTACCAAATGTTAATGTTTGTTGGTTTGTTAATGATGTTGCTATTGAAGGTGTTCCAGTTATTCCATCTAAATTTTAAAGATATATATATTTTTTTTTAATAATTGTTAACCAGTTCTTAAAGATATTATTGTCTATAAAGTGATATATAATTAACAAACATTATTTTAAATTTAAATATACTACAGTATTCCTTAATTTAATCATTTACATATTATTATTATAAAGTAGTAGGTATAATTATACTGAGAATATACTAACATCGAAATCAATTTTGAATATTTATTTGACCTAAAACTTCCCATTCATTAATTGGACCTTCACATCTAACAATTTTTAATATACCATTTGTCCAAGCATGTTGATTAATTTGATCTAAATCATTTAAATTTAAATAATCTTGAACTCTAATTTTAATATTTTTAATCATTGCATTATCAAAATGTGTTAGATTAGTATAAATTAATGAAAGGTGAGGATCATAAAGATCTAACCATTCATCAATTTTGGTATCAATTGTATATAATTCTCTAATTAAATAACTTAAACTCATTAATTCCTTTGATTTATTTATATTTAAATATATCTTTTTAAAATAACTATTTTTAGGATTTATTACAAGATTAATGAAATTAATATCTAACTTAAAATTATTTAGAGCAGCTATAGAAGTATTTAATACATCATTGATATCTTTTAATGTTTTTATATTTAAATTTGAAGTTATTGTGATATGAGGTTCAATAGGATCTATAAAAGTTTGATTATTGACTAAAGGATTAAGTGACATTGAAAGATTGGAAAGAAGCTGATGGATTTGTGAGTTAGGGTTGGGCGTTAGCCAAAGTGCAATTGCCATTGTTTTTTTTTTTCTATTCTATTCTATTTTGGAATTATAAATTAATTTATTTGAAATTTTAAGGTGTTTAGTTTATTAGTTGTTTATTAGTATTTTAAATTTTTTTTTTTTTTTTTTTTTTTTTTTTTTTTTTTTTTTTTTTTTTTTTTTTTTTTTTTTTTTTTTTTTTTTTTTTTTTTTTTT
>JAJMKZ010000025.1:0-11431 GCA_030564005.1 Ruyongia tratensis | reverse complement strand
TTTTTGTCCATTAACTTATTTTATCACTACTAATAAAGACTATTTTAAATGGATATCATTAACATTAATGATGAATATTAGTCCCTAATAAAAAAATAGACATTAAAAATTAATTTACTGCTAACTGTTATAAAAATTTGTTTCTACATTTTATTGGTACTATCTAAAAGAAGAAAACTTGTCTCATTATCAGCATTTAATGGAGTAATTAAATCTTTTTTTTTAACAATGAATGAATTAAAAAAACCATCAGAACTTTAATTTTGTAAACAAACAACACACTTAATTTACTATTACTTACAATCACTATAATCAATTTGGTTCGATCAAACAAATAGGAAAAGGAGTTGCTCATGGTCATATAAGTAGTAGAGACTATTGTTGTGACGAAAAAAGGTGATAAATTTTATCTATCTAGTTGATTTTGATTGTGCTATTTTGGCATCTGAGAGACAATATATGGATGATATTATTGATCTTGAATTTGAAAAGAATCACTTTATGAAAAAAAGTTTAGTGAGATAATTGATTGTAGGTCAATTCTTTATTTGTGAAATGAGACCTATAATTATCTCGAAAATCTTTACGGTATTATTGTATATGTAGTTGACTTCGTTTATAATGTTACTACAGTTGATTAGTCTATACTGTATTTAATTACAGCTAATAAATAGTGCTAACTATCTCTTTTTTATATATCAAAAAAAAAAAAAAAAAAAACCCAAAAAAAAAAACAAAAATCAATGCATTGATCTAAATAATAGTCTATTTACAATAATTTTGAAACATACTTACCAATAGCCATACTTGAAGTTAACCCAGGGCTTTCAATACCTAATAAATTAACAAATCCTGGGAAATCATCTTCTTGCTTGATATAGAAATCATTAAATTTAACATTATCATTTGGACCTGATAATTTTGGTCTAATACCTGAATAAGATGGTTGTAAATCTTCAAAAATTGTATGTGGTAAATATCTTATAATTTCTTCATATGCTTTTGATAAATTTTTATCACTTGGTGTTAAATTAATTGGATCTTCAACCCATTCAAGATCTGGACCAAATCTTAATTGATTATCTAATGAAAGAGTTGCATGAACACCTAAACCTGTTAAATTTTTATTTGGACATGGATAAATTAATCTTCTAATTGTTGGGAATGAATTACTATAAGAATAATAAGTACCTCTTGCAAAATATTGTTTTTTAGATCTTTCTTTTGGTAATAATAAATTTGAAATTTCATGAGCATATAAACCTGCAGAATTAATAACATTACTTGAAGTAATTTTAATTTCTTCTTTATTTGAATCAATTACATCAATTCTATATTCATTATTATCTCTTGATAAATTGAAAACTTTTGAGTTAACAGCTAATTCACCACCATTGTTTTCATATTTCATTAATAAATATTCCATTAATGAATGAGCTGAAATTATACCAGTAGTTGGTGATTCTAAAACAGCTCTTTCAACATGAACAAAAGGTTCTAATAAAGATGTTCTATATTGAGCTAATAATTCAGTTTTTATACCTAAATCTTCAGCTTTATAATGTAAATTTTCTATATAGGCATCATCAGCATCAGTTCTTGCAACTATCCATTTACCAATCTGTTTAACTTCAACACCTTCTTTTGCAGCTTCATCATAAATTAAATTTTTACCTTCAATACATAACTTTGTTTTTAAAGAATCCTTGGGATAATAAAGACCAGCATGAATAACTTCACTATTTCTACTTGAAGTTTCTTGACCAATTTTATTATTTTTTTCAATTATTAATACTTTATTTGATGGATCTTTTGATAATTCATTTGCAATAGCTACACCAACAACACCACCGCCAATAACGGTATGGGAGTAATCAGCTGCAATGGCTTTGGAAGTACTGAATTGACGCCTGGCCAATATATTACTAACTATCTTAAACATGACTAGGTACAAAGAGATGAATGTGATCAGAATGAGTTGGTGAGACTTAATTATAAAATAAAAGTTGGAAAGAATTTGGTTTTTTGATTTAAATTCCCCCAAAAAAAAAATCACCTCCATTTTTTTTTTTAATTTTTTTTTTAAACGGAATCCATTTTTAAAGTTAAAGAATGTATTTATATAATTGGTGTTGATTGAATTGGTTTGTACATATTCTTAACTAGAACTAATCTCTTAAACTATCTTTTGTGCAAAAAAATTCTAAACAATTTTAATAACTATTAAACTCACAATTTCTCAATATTTACAAAATTATTTCAGTCCCAAAGTAGAAATACTCAAATAGGAAATCAAAATTCTACAAAGAAAAAATAAAATAAAAAAAAAATAATGGTACATTCAAAATTAAAAAGAAACAACAACAAATAAATAACATATAGTTTTAATGATATTGATACTAAGTCATATATAATGTTGTCATTCAGAAGATTAGTTTCTACATCTGTGAAAAGTAGACCTCCTCTTCTAGAGATTTTACCGAAGAAGAAAGTTATTAATAGATTGTTATTTGATTTAGATTCAAGGTTAAGATATAAAAAATTATTAACAGTTTATGAATCAATTTATAATTCTTTAGATGATACAGAGATAAAAGATAATAAAGATATAATACCTGATTATATTAATGGTAATGATTTAATGATAATGAAAAAAGTTTTAGAAAATATTAGAATTCAAACAAATACAGTAAATTTAAATTTATTAGATTTAGAAAATGAATTAGTTGAAAAATCTGCTGAATATGGTAATAATGATGCAATTAGTTTATTGGCATTTGAAACTGTTATTGATAAAGATAAAAATAAATTTTTAGAGGATAAAATATATGCAAAAAAATTAGTTGCTCAATTATTAGAATTAAATCATCCATTAAGTTTAAAATTAAGTGGTGATTTAAATTATAATTTTAAAAATTTTAAAATGGCTAAAAAATTTTATAATAAATTTTTAAAACTTGAAAATGATACATTCTTATCATCTGAAGTTTATAAAAATTTAGGTATTATTTATTTTAATGAAAAAGATTTAATTAAATCTGAACAATTATTTCAACAATCAATTTTGACAGGTCCATTAGATAAAGTTGTTGAAAGTCATTATTATCTTGGTTTATTAAATTCAAATTCTGATCCAATAAGAGCAAGATTTCATTTTGAACAAAGCTCAAGTCAAGGTTTTTTAGAATCTTTTAAACAATTAGGTTTTTTAGAAATGAATTATTTTAATGATTTTGAAAAATCAAAAGAATGGTTTAAATTAGGTTGTGAGTTAAATGATTTAGAATCTTTTATTGGTTTATTTGATTGTTTAATTAAACAAAATGATTTTAAAAATGCAAATATTATTTATAAAAAATTAGAATTATCTTTAAATAAAACAAATGATGAAAATAAAATTAACCTTTGGAATCATTTTAAAGATTCAAGATCAAATTCGATTTTAAAAGTATTAAAATCTAGTGAAACAGTTCAGAATGAAAATGATAAACCTAAACAAATTAATGAACAGAATAATGAAGAAACAAGATCAAAAGGAAGATGGGATATTTGAATTTGTAGTATTCATTTTTTTTTATTTTATATTTTGTTTTGAAAATAGCATATAGATATAGAATTAAAAAAAAAAAAAAAAAAAAAAAAAAAAAAAAAAAAAAAAAAAAAAAAAAAAAAAAAAAAATTACATAGCATGAAACTAATAGAGGTAAATAGGAAGTAGTAATGATAAACATTTTACATATTTCTTTTATTAGAATTGTAATGGACATTATACTATATAATTAAATAATTAACTAATCTTTAACATGTTACCCACAAGCGAACCATAACATCTTTCACAAAACCTCAAAAGAAAACTTCATCAGTAAGAAAGAGATAGATTATAAATGGGCAATTATAGATTGTTCTCCTTTCGGCCATTTTTGCAACTGAGCATCATATAGAGGCAAGAATGAGATTGCTGGTAATCCAAAAGTGAAAAATATGTTAAAGAATTTAAAAATTATAAAAGTGGAAAAACTTTTGAAACTGAAAATTTTTATATAGAAAAAAATTTTTTTTTTTTTTTTTTTTTTTTTTTTTTTTTTTTTTTTTTTAAGAAAATCCAAAAATATTTATAATAGGTAACCCTATATAATTAATTCTAACTCAAACTGATGAAAATAATTGAATAAGAATTGAAATTATTCAAAAGAAATTAAAGATAAATTTAAAATCACCTATTGGTTTGGCCCTTGAATGGTTATTCTGAAAATTCAACAGCAAAACTTCATCCAATTTAAAGATTATTTTTGTATAGTTTGTTGATTTCTTTTAATTCCTTTGTATAGTAAAAGTGTAAACATTTGCGTTACCTTCAATAGTCAGAGACTCACTTGTATAGTACTACCCTAAGATGAGCTTGGTACTATATATGAAGAAAGTTGTACCATATAATTGGTTAGAAGTTGAATCCAGATTTGAATAGATAGTAAAATCACTTATTTTTTTTAAAAAACAGTGTGATAAAACAGTTTGTGAATTCATTTCCAGTAATAACATAATTGAAAATGTAGAGACCTGATATAGTTAAAAACAGCAGTTTTCTAGCTCTATGATATAAAAAAAATTAGACAGGATCAAACAATATTTGCCCTTTTAACATTTTTATCTGTAAAGTAAATTGTATTATAATCAAACTTCCTAAAGTACAGTACAATACAAATATCATCTAAGTTTAAAAAAAAAAAGAAACGTAAAAAACCTGAGTTAGACAAGAAAGTTAGACTATTAAATAGCTGATAAGATAGCCTTCTTCCATCATATTCCTGAGATCAAATCTTATTTAGGTTGTTTTTCTAAAAATTTGTTTTGTTGCTTCGTTAACTTTTTAAAAACCTTTTTTTAGCATTTTTAATCACAACTTGTGCAAAAATAATGATATTGAGAACTTGAAAAAAATATTTTATTAGCCCAAGTAGATTAGTATCTTTTAATACAAGCTTTTATCACCTTTTCACTACTTTTTTGTATTGTTTTTTTTTCCTTTTTTTTAAAAAGAGCAAACAAGATCACGTGAAACTTGACTTGAAACTAATTTTAGGTTAATTTTGATGTTTTGTATTGGTGTTGATATAGGCATTAGTCATACTATATAGGTAGTATTTAAATAATATATTTAAGTACAATCTCAATATTTCTCTCACTTTTATCATTTTTTATAGTAAGTTTCGATTTTCTTTGTTAAGGATTTAGAAAGATTCAATAATTTTGTTTTGGGATATTATTTATTTAACCCTTTATTAATCATTATTCCAATTTACATAACATCTACTTAAATGTCCACTGTTACTGTTGCTAAAACAATCAATTTGTCTTCTGGTTACTCAATTCCAAGTATTGGGTTAGGTACTTGGGAACTTTCAACAAGAGAATGTTCACAAATCATTTATAAAGCTTGTCAAGTAGGTTATAGACATTTCGATACCGCTATTTTATATGGCAATGAAAGAGAAGTCGGTGATGGTATAAAAAAATGGTTAGATGATGAAGGTAAAGATAGAAGTGAAATCTTTTATACAACTAAATTATGGACTTTTAATAATTATAATCAAACAAAGGCAGAAATTGAAAAAGCTTATAGACCAATTAAACATACATTAGGATATATTGATCTTTTACTATTACATTCTCCTACTCCTGGTCCAAAAGGTAGATTAGAAGCTTATCAAGCAATTCAAGAAGCAATTGATGAAGGTAAAGTTAGATCAATTGGTGTTTCCTCTTGGGGTATTGAACATTTAAAACAATTATATAATTGGCCTGGATTAAAATATAAACCAGTTATTAATCAAATTGAAGTTCACCCATGGTGTATGAGACAAGAATTATGTGATTATTGTAAATCAATTAACGTTCAGGTTGAAGCATTTTCTCCTTTAGCTCATGGTTATAAATTAAGAGATGCAACAGTTTCAAAATTAGCTAAATTACACAAGGTCTCAAATGCTCAAATATTAATTAGATGGTCATTACAAAAAGGTTACATTCCATTACCAAAGACTAGAAATTTAGAAAGATTACCTACTAACTTAGATGTTTACTCATTTGAATTGTCTAATGAAGAAATTAATGAATTAAGCCACCCAGAAGTCCATGAACCAACTGATTGGGAAGTTACTACAGTTGAATAATAAATTTTATAATTATAATTATTTTATATTATCATTTTAATTAATGTAGCTCTAGAAATCAATCTATTAATAATTTAGATCCAAAATTTTCTATTGTTATTTAATGCATATTAGCTAAGTTCAATGATGATTGTGTCGATTCTAATACACTTGGTGGGAAAGCTAAATTTTCTCTGTGTGCAACATATTCTGAATCTGCATAACCTAAAATATCTTCAATATCTTGACTATGACAACCTTTAATTTTATTAATTTCACTTGATGAATAATTTACTCTTGCCCTACCAATCTCAATTAGTGGAACTTTTGGATCTAATTTACCAGTAACTTTATCTTTAGCACCAACTTTAACAGTAACACATTCACTTTCATGGAATGTACCTTGAATACCAATGATACCAACCGGTAACAAACCTGCTTTATCACTTCTTGTCAATGCATTATGTGCACCTTCATCTATAATAACTGAACCATGTGGATTTAAACCGTGTAACATCCAAAATTCTCTATTTTTAACATGCTTATCTCTACCAATGAATCTTGTATGTAATGGTACACTATTTTCATTTAATTTTGCAAGTTCAATCTCTTGTTTTTTATCAATATTAACATTATCATCATTTTCATTTTCATTTTCATTTTCATTTATATCTATATTTATATTTGATACTGAATTTGATAATGAATCAGATTCACTGTTATCATTCTGTTGTATATAATCTGTAATTTTCCATAAATTTTCAGGATTTGCACTCTTCATTATGATTGTTGTTGTACCAGCTTCTGTTGCTAGTTCTGCAGCAATTAATTTTGTTGTCATACCACCAGTTCCAACATCACTACCACCTGATGAAGTATCAACTTTTAATTGATCCATCTCTTCAACAATTAAAATTGGTTTAGCATCAGGATTAGTTCTTGGATTATCAGTGTATAAACAATCAACATCAGTCATCAAGAATAGATAATCAGCTTTAACTAACGCAGCTGTAATTGCACTTAAAGTATCATTATCACCAAATTTAATTTCTGCAACAGATAAAGTATCATTTTCATTAACGATTGGAACAACACCCATATTTAATAATTCTAACATTGTGTTTTGTGCATTTTTATATTGAGTCCAATCTGCTATATCATTTCTTGTAATTAAAATTTGTGCAATTCTTTGATTTAGTTGACCAAATAATGCATCCCATCTACCAATTAATTTAGATTGCCCTATAGCAGCAATTGCTTGAACTTGTGATAATTTCTTTGGTCTTTTGTCAAAGCCCATAGTTTTTAGACCAACAGCAATACCACCACTGGATACTATAATGACTTTATGACCAGCTCTTCTTAACTTTACAACAGTTTCTACAATTAATGACATTGTCGCAATTCTAGGTTCTTTGGTCTTTTCATCCACTAATGAAGAAGTACCTAGCTTAATCACTATCGTATATGACTTTGATTTACTCATGGTTTAGTCTACTTGAATGCAAGAGATAATCCATATGACTCCTTTTTTCTTATTCTCAGTATTCTTTTAATTGATTCTTTAATCTTATGATGTTTTTTTTTTAATACTTTTTTTCTGCCATTTTAAATTCATCCGTAAAAAAATGTCAGAACTTTACAAAGCCTATTTTGTTTTCCCTTCAACAGTCATAAACTAACTGAAGAACAGCAATACAAATATAGTATAAGAGGTATAATGGGTCATTTAATCACAGTTGCTACCTGCAACTTAAATCAATGGGCCTTGGATTTTGAAGGTAACAGGGATAGAATTTTAGAAAGTATAAGAATTGCCAAAGAAAGAGGTGCAACTTTAAGAGTTGGCCCTGAATTAGAAATTACTGGTTATGGTTGTCTTGATCACTTTTTAGAAAATGATATCTATTTACATTCTTGGGAAATGTATGCCTCCATCTTAACAAATAAAGATACTTATGGTGTTCTATTAGATATTGGTTTACCAATTGTTCACAAAAATGTTAGATATAATTGTCGTATTTTATCATACGATGGGAAAATATTATTCATTAGACCAAAGATCTGGTTAGCAAATGATGGTAATTATAGAGAAATGAGATTCTTTACACCTTGGTCACGTCCTAAATATGTTGAAGAATATATCTTACCAAGAATGATTCAAAAAATTACTGGTCAAGTATCTGTTGATTTTGGTGATGCAGTAATTTCAACTTTAGATACAGTCATTGGTGCTGAAACTTGTGAAGAATTATTTACACCTCAATCACCTCACGTATCAATGGCTTTAGATGGTGTAGAAATCATTACTAATTCATCAGGTTCACATCATGAATTGCGTAAATTAAACACTAGAATGAACTTAATTAAAGAGGCAACTACTAAATGTGGTGGTATATATCTATATGCTAATCAAAAAGGATGTGATGGTGATAGATTGTATTACGATGGTTGTGCATTAATCGTTGTCAATGGCGAAGTTGTTGCACAAGGTAAACAATTTTCTCTTGATGATGTTGAAGTTGTTTCTGCAACTGTTGATCTAGAAGATGTTAGAAGTTATAGATCTTTAATTTCTCATGGTTTACAATCTACTCATAATGAACCTTATAAGAGAGTTCATGTTGGTATTGAATTATCACCAAATGCAATGGTATTTAACCCAAAGATTGCACCAAGTAGACCAAGAGAAATATTTTATCATTCACCAGAAGAAGAAATTGCATTAGGACCAGCTTGTTGGTTATGGGATTATGTTAGAAGGTGTAATGGTGCTGGTTTCTTTTTACCATTAAGTGGTGGTATTGATTCATGTGCTACTGCTGTAATTGTCCATTCAATGTGTAGATTAGTTGCACAGGCTGCTGAAAATAATAATGAACAAGTTATTAAAGATGCTAGAAAAGTTGCAAATATATCCAGTGATGATATAGATTGGAAACCAACTGATCCAGTTGCATTTGCATCTAAAATATTCCATACAAGTTATATGGGTACAGAAAACTCATCTAAAGAAACAAGATCTCGTGCAAAAGAATTAAGTGAAAAAATTGGTTCTTATCATGTTGATTTTAATATGGATAATTTAGTTACATCTGTTGTTAATTTATTTGAAGTTGCTACTGGTAAAAGACCAATTTTCAAAATTTTCGGTGGTTCACAAATAGAAAATTTAGCTTTACAAAATATTCAAGCTAGATTAAGAATGGTTTTAGCCTATTTATTTGCTCAATTATTACCATGGGTTAGAGGACGTCAAGCAGGTGGCTTATTAGTTTTAGGTAGTGCCAATGTTGATGAATGTTTAAGAGGTTATTTGACTAAATATGATTGTTCTTCAGCTGATATTAATCCAATTGGTGGTATTTCAAAAACTGATTTAAAGAAATTTATTTCATATGCTGAAGTTGAATTTAAATTACCAATTTTAAGAGAATTCTTAGACGCTACACCGACTGCTGAATTAGAACCAATAACTGAAAATTATATTCAATCAGATGAAGTTGATATGGGTATGACTTATGAAGAGTTATCTGTATTTGGTAGATTAAGAAAAGTTTCAAAATGTGGTCCATATTCAATGTTTTTGAAACTATACCATGAGTGGACTCCAAGATTAACTCCAAGAGAAATTTCAGAAAAAGTTAAAAGATTCTTCTTCTTTTATGCAATTAATAGACATAAACAAACTGTTTTAACACCAAGTTATCACGCTGAACAATATAGTCCAGATGATAATAGATTTGATTTACGCCCATTCTTAATAAACCCAAGATTCTCATGGGCTTCTAAAAAGATTGATGAAATTGTTGAACAATCAGAAAGAGGGAATACCGATTCAATTGAAGAATTAACTGTTGAATAGTTTCTTTTTTTTTTCCTTATGATTGTATATTGAGAGTATGTATAATATCCATTTTACAATCTATATATAACCCAAATTTGATAATAATAAGAATTCTGTAGTTTTGTACTACTTCTTATATGTGCCCCAATTTGATTTTATTACTAGATGTTTATTATCATTTCTTTTCCAAAAATCAACTAATGTAATAGCAGTTCTTTTGGGAACATCTTCATGAATAAAATGGCCTGAATCTTGAAAGACAACAAGTTGATATTTTCCTTGCATTTGACCAATCATTAAATCTTTATCAAGGTTATCAGTACCAGCTAAGATCAACAATTTTGAAGTTTTAAGATTGATAAATCTTGATGATAATTCAACAAACCATGTTTTCCAATATGCAGATGTTTCTTTTAAATCTAAAATCCATTCATATTTCTTTATTTTACCATTGAATTTAATGATTGAAGGTACTGATATTAAAGCAGAACTCTTATTATGTAATAAATGTCCTTGATCTAAATGCCAATCAATGGCATCTTGAATTGTGTTGAATGTTGATGGTGTTGAATAAAGATAACTCATCATACTATCCAAAGCATTAATTGCAGTTTCTTCAACGATATCTAGCATACCAACACCTTTAATGTTTAAACGCAATGATTTCTCAAGAAGTGGGAAAGTATTTGTTAAGATTGAGCCACCAAGACTATGCCCAATCAGAACCAATGAAGAATCTGATAAGTTATTTTTTTTGACAAATGTATTAATAATAAAGTCAAAATCCTGTACAAAGGATTGTAAAGAATAGTCTATACTTCCATCGTCATTCTTTTTATTGATTTTTGTTTTACCATGACCTCTAGCATCAAAAGTGAAAACACCACATACATTTTTAGTTTCATGTTGTTTCATATAAGCTATGATTTCTTTTGTTAATGAAGCAAATGATAATCCTGATGAACCTGCACCATGATGGAAAATGAATATAGGTGAGTTAGAACAATCTGAAGGAGGTGGTGTATAGAATGTGTTAAATTCATCTTGTGTTTCAGGATTTATAAATGTTTCATTTTTAGCAAAAAACTCATTCCAATTAGGTAAATCAATATTCCTATTAATGATAAAAGTTGTTAGTATTGTATTTGGGAATGATGACAACATAGTAAAACCTACTCTTTTGGTGGTTCAACATCTGAATCGTCTGTATTATTTGTTCCTCTACCTTTGTTTCCTAGAACATCAAGCGCATTAGCTTTGTTCTTCCATAATAGTGCATGTAAATCCATTGTTGTGTATAACTGAATTAAAGTATATATATTGTTTGTTTGGAGGAAAATGGTGAATGATTTTATTGTTATGTAAGAAAAAAAAATAGGTGGTTATCAAAATTCTTTTAAAGATTCGAACCAGCGATAAATTCTGAAAATTTTTC
>JAJMKZ010000024.1:0-27745 GCA_030564005.1 Ruyongia tratensis | reverse complement strand
TTTTATTATTTTTTTATTTTAAATTTTATATAAATTTTTAAATATTTTGTTAATAGTTTTTTTTTTTGTTTTTAAAGTTATTTGAAAAGTAGAATACAGTTTTCTTTGAAGATGGAATCTATTTTAAAATTTATTAAAGAAGCACATTCCGTTTCCTCAATTCAAAAACTAGGGTGTAATGAGAACGCCGCTAATACTTCAGATAATTTAGATAAGAGCAATGATGATTTAAATACAATTATAATTGAATTAAAAGAGAATAATTTAACAATAATTATAAATAAATTTAAATTAAATAATAAGAAATTATTAATATCATTAATTACTAATGATTCAATATTAATTAAATCATTTTTTGTTGAAAATTTAAATGAATTTAAGAATAAATTATATCCTAATCCTTTATTAATTTCAAAAACTTCAATTAAAGATCAATCATTACCAAAAGAAACAGATTCAAATTTAATTTTAGAGACAAGAAATGTATTAACAGAGAATCCATCATCAATATTATCAAATTTAAGAGATTCAAATTCAGATTCAAAAATTAGTTCAAAATTACCTGAACAAATTCCAAAATTTGATGATGAATTACAATTACAACAACGAAAAATTAATAAAAGAGATCCAATTATAAGTATCGGTAGTGATGATGTTTCAACTATTCCTAATCCACAATTTCAATCATATATTGATCCATTACAAAGACCAATTGGAGGTAATAATGGTGGTATGTATATGGATATAAATAATCATCAAGGAAGCAATTTAAGAATTAGAAGAGATGATCCAATTACAAGATTTAATGAAGATGGTAATGGAGATATTGGAATTGATAATCCATTAATGATTGGTAATAATAGAGGATTGAGAGGAGGTAGAGGTAGAGGAGGTAGATATATGGAAGAACCATTTGGACCAAATAATGGATTTGGTGATAATGGAGGATTAGGTTTTGGTACTGGTACTGGTGGATTTGGAGGAGGTGGATTTATTTAATTGTATGTTAATTGAATTGAATTAGTTGATATTTCTATTTTGATATAAATTTTTCTTATTTTTTTATTTTATTTATTTCTTATATTATTTAATGATTTTAAGAAAACAATATTAAAAAAGAAAAAAAAAAAAAAGACAAATTTAATGTATATGAATTTTAATGATTTCTAAGATAATAAATAGCTAATGTAGAAAAAGTAGTTAAATAGGTATAATGATATTATATAGGAAATGAAAATTAATAGTTAATTGTTGTATTTGGAATTCAATGAATTAAAACTTTTAAATATATATAAATGTATGAGTTTTTCTAATCAATTTTATTTTGATAATGTAGTATAAATAACGATATAATTATTATTATTATTATCATTATTATTATTATTATTATTATTTTTCGATATTAATAATCTATAACCTCTAAATTCAAATAGAGATAAATCTTGATTTAATTGTAATTTAATTAATTCTTTAAAATCATCATTATTCGCAATACCAAATTGACCTAATACACCATCCTTCAAATTGAATATAAGACCACCTTTTATATCCTGTTCTTGTGGGAATATTGATTTAGTTAATTGTTCAAAATTATTAGACATTATTGTAGGTTTGACAATATTCTAAAAGTATTATAGAACAAACAAACTTAGTAATAAGTAATAAGTAATAAGAGTAATATTGATAAAGTAAAAGGGGATGTATGTTGATCGTACTGATAATTACGCTTAAACCGTTCTACAAACTACGCAGATATTGTTCAGTAGTAAAATGAGTTGTCTAATTGATTGCTTTATTGTTGTTGGCAGGATACCATCATTCTCCTTCATTCTAGTCTTTATTATATATTGATAGGTATGAGGGAGGTGTTAACAAATAGACACATCAACTAAATTTAGAGACTCTTTCTTTCGTGTGCTTGAAATTTATTTGTATCAAAGATTTGAAAAAAAAAAAAATTGAGAAAAACCAAACAATAGCAAAATTATTAACTACAAAATCTATAATGAAATAACGTAATTAAACTACTACTACTAACTACCAATCACCATCAACTAAACAAAACAAAATTAAATTAAATTAAATTAAACAATTAAAAATTTCAAACTCAAATTTTCAAAAAATTTCTTTTTCTGATTTTAAATTTTTCGCGTTTTTTTCTTTTTTTTTTTTTTTTTTTTTTTTTTTTTTTCCTTTAAAAATTAAAAAAAAAATAAAAATAAAAAATCAACAACAACTTTTTAAATCTTTTTTTTACAATTTATATTAAAAGACACAAATCTTTTTTTAATTTTTTAAATTTTAAATTAGATTTCTCTACTAAAACTAAATAAAGTAATGTCTACTCTTCCTAAAGCTGCTAGTCCTTCTCCTAGCTCCCCATCTGCTTTGGCTTCAATCGTCAACAATGGTCCAGTCTCAATTTTATGTTATTGTTTATCTTCAATCTTAATGACTGTTACAAATAAATACGTTGTTAATGGTTTTAACTTCAACATGAATTTCGTCTTATTATTAGTTCAATCTCTTGTTTGTGTCTTTGCATTAGCAGTTCTTAAAGCTTTAGGTGTCTTAACTTATAGACCTTTAAATAAAACTGATGCTAAAAATTGGGCTCCAATTTCAATCTTATTAGTTGTTATGATTTATACCTCTTCAAAAGCTTTACAATTTTTAAGTATCCCAGTTTATACCATTTTCAAAAATTTAACTATTATTATCATTGCTTATGGTGAAGTTTTATTCTTTGGTGGTTCAGTTACTCCAATGGCTTTATCATCTTTTGTATTGATGGTTTTATCTTCAGTTATTGCTTGTCTTGGTGATCAAAAAGCTGATGAAGGTTACGCTTTAAACATTGGTTACTTCTGGATGTTTACTAACTGTTTCTCTTCAGCTGCATTTGTCTTAGTTATGAGAAAGAGAATTAAATTAACTAATTTTAAAGATTTTGATACCATGTATTATAATAATATTTTATCAATTCCAATCTTATTTATCTCTTCTTTAATCTTAGAAGATTGGTCACCAGAAAACTTGGAAGTTAACTTCAGTAAACCATCAGTTATTGCTATGATTATATCAGGTTTTTCCTCTGTTGGTATTTCTTATTGTTCAGGTTGGTGTGTTCGTGTTACTTCATCAACTACTTATTCAATGGTTGGTGCTTTAAACAAATTACCAATTGCTCTATCAGGTTTGATCTTCTTTGATGCAGCAGTCAACTTCTTATCAATCTCTTCAATCTTTATCGGTTTCTTAGCTGGTATTGTTTACGCTGTTGCTAAACAAAAGAAATAAGTTTTATTGAATTTGATATTCAAAAACAACTTGAACAGGGAATTAAAAAAATTAAAAAAATTTAAAAATTTAAAAGAAAAAAACATGATACCTTCAATCACATCAACATTTTCATCTATCTACTAGATATTTATTTATAATTATATAGTATTCCAATTCTTTTTTTTTATATACAAAAACATTTTTAATATAGAAATTATTTCTTATTTTTAAAAAAAAATTATAAAAAAAAAGCGGCTGGTGTAATTTTTTATTGAAAAGTGGCTGGTGTTAAGGGGAAAAAAAAATCAAAAAGAATTCAAAAAAAAAAAAAAAAAAAAAAAAAAAAAAAAAAAAAAAAAAAAAAAAAAAAAAAAAAAGAACAAACAAACAAACAAACAAACAAACAAACAAACAAACAAACAATTAAAAAAAAAAAAACATGACTACTCTGGATCTCAATAGAATAGATAAAGATGAAATACTAAGTCTCTCTCCAGATGAGATCTTTAGAAAGTATCCATTGATGCAAGTCAGAGATTTATCTGATGAATTAGCGTATGTGTTTGTTTTTTTTTTTTTTTTTTTTTTTTTTTTTTTTTGGAAAGTTTAAGTTATACTAACATTAAAAGGTATAGTGAAGAATCTACTTTAAAAAAGAATGAATTAAGAGCTTTAGTTGGTGATAGATATAGAGATTTATTAAATACAGCTGATGAAATAATTAAAATGCAAGATTTAGTTAAACATGAAGATGATTTATTATATAAATTATGTTTTAATGAAAATAAACAATTAAATAAATTAAATAATATTGAAATTTCAATTAATAATTATTTATTACCAAAAAAAAATTTTCAAAAAAATATAAGGCAAAATAAAAATAAAGATAAAGATAATATTGATCAAGTTTTTAAAAATACTGATTATTTTTTAATTTTATCAAAATTTTTAAATATTAATTCAAATTATAAATTTAATGAAATTAAAGAAATTTTAAATAAAATTAAAAATTTTATTATTAAAAATAAAGAAATTGAATTTTTTAAAAATAAAATAGAAATAATTAATATTAAATTAAAAGAAATTGAAATTATTTTAAATAATAAATTATTAAATTTTAATAATTTAAATGATTTAATTAATATTAATAATTTTTTTGAATTTAATTATAAAAACTTTAATTTTAATATTGAAAAATTTAATTTAAATTTATTTAATCAATTATTAAATTTAATTTTAATAAATTTTGATAATATTAATAAAATTTTAACAAATTTTAAAAAATTTAAAGATAAATTTAAAACAATTTTTATTAATAAAATTAATAATTCAATAAAAGAAATTAATGATATTTTAAAAACAATTGATAATAATAATAATAATAATGAAGATGAAAAATTAGATCTTTATTCATTAGATCAATCAAATATTGAAATTTATTTACAAAATATTGAATTTTTAAGTAATGGATTAATTTTTAAAAAATATCAAAAAATTTCAAATTTTATTAAATTAATAATTAATGATTTAAAATATTTAAATCATATTGATAATAATGAATATAAAGAATTAAAATTAAAAACAATTAAAATTATTAATCAATTTAAAAAAATTATTCAAAATAAAGAATTAATTACATCAGTTGATGATAAAATTATGAATCAATTATTAATTAATTATCTTGATAAACTTGAAATATAACATGAATATATAAATTGTATAACTTTCCCCCCAAAGTAATGCATATACATGAATAATATTCTTATTGTCGTTGTTTTTGTAGTTTCTTTATCTTATGATAACAAATATTAAGAGTGAGTGAATGGGATCCGAGATTTATATATTACAGGATAAATCAGTAAATATAAAATACCATATTTTCTTTAAACTTTAATATACCATATCTTCTTTTAACTTTAATATACATGTTTTTCTTTAATCTTTGAAAAAATAATCATAATAACCAATTTAACTTATTACTTTTTATAGAATAAAAATTTAAAAAATCCTTCATCAAATTCTGCTGATACTTCATCTTTTAAATATTTTTCAATTAAGTCATTATAAAGTATACCAAAAACAGCTGGAATATCATCATGTTCTTCCATACCTTGTGTCAATTGTTGGAAATAGTTCTTTCTACACGAGTTTCTCTCTTTATAATAGTCAACATATTTGTTAATAAATTCAATTTTTTGTGAATCTTCTAATTGTCTCCATTTTAAAAACATATCTGGTGTCTTTAACATTCCTACTGAGTATGTAGCATTGTTGGTGCTTAAATGGGTTCTTGTTGAAAAAAATAGTCTTTGTGGTACTCTTGATGTGAATGAAGGCTTTAGTATAGATCTGTACATTATGTATATAATTGTGTTTAATTATGTTTAATAAAATTAAAGAAAAGTTTATAATTTTTTTTTTTTTTTTAAGATATAAATTTTATAATTTTTTCCTGGAATCCCACGTTAAAATTTACCATTTTAAGAGAATAATGAGAATAATGTAGAGTTTAATCATGGGGATGGGTTTTAATGTTAATGTACTGTATAACAGAGTTGTTTAGTTGTATTATTAGTCATTGAAATACTACTCATCTTTTTTAAAACTAGATTTATACTTCTTTTCAATACAATTTTAATAGATTTTGTGATTCTTCTTTGCTGTCCAAATCCAGTAATTACCCAAATAGGTTAAAATAATTTCCTATGCTTTTTTTTTTTTTTTTTTTTTTCGTTACAAATATCAAAATATCAACATTATTATTAAGTTTTATTGTTTATGAGATTGAGATTTGAAGGGTAATGGTAGACTCTAGTGTCACTGCTAAGGTTCAAGAAATTAAGAAAGAGGATGAGGCTCAAGCTCAACTTCTCAGAAACAGTCTGGTATGTAACTTCAAATCAATTAACTGGAAGAATTAATTAATACTAACAGAAGAATATAATTAGATGATGGAAGTAGGTAAATGTTCATATTTTTTTTTTATATAATAGTAAATATTCTTACTAACAAATAATATATAGCCAAGTTTAATGACAGCTGTTGCAAGTAGTGCTGCTGCTTCTCTATTCCAAACTACATTAACTTATCCATTTGAATTCTTTAAAACTATTCAACAATTACATAGTTCATCAATAAATTCAGTAAAAAGAACAGGTTTAGGTTTTAATTTCACCCTATATCTAAGTGGTGCTACCGCTCTTAATATAGGGAATGCTCTAAAGGCAATGTCAAGATTGGTTATTTTTAATAGTGCTTCAAACTTTATGAGTAATGAAAATGGTAAAAAAACTTCATCAGGTTTATTTATAGCTGGTGCAATGACAGGTTTTATTGAATCTTTATGGATTATTCCTTTTGAAAATATTAAAGTTACAATGGTTGAAGCTGCTTTAATTCGTTCTGCTCAACGTGAAGAAGAAAGATTAAAAAATTTAAAAAATGATGAAAATATAAATCATTTAGTTAAACAAAAAATTAAAATTGATCCATTAACTAATAAAAAAACTTTCCATAATCCAATTAAAGATCCTATTGAATCACATCCTTATTTTATTGCTAAAAAGAAATGGGATAAAATTCCTTGTAAAAATATGTTTCAAGCAATTAAAGAAATTTCAGAAACTAAAGGTTTTAGAGGTTATTTCCAAGGTTCAATGCCAACTCTTTTAAGACAAACAACTAATAGTGCAATTCATTTCTCATTTTATACATCAATACGTCAATATTTTACTCCAAATGGTGGGGAATTAAATAGTATGGTTGCAACTGGTGCAGGTGTTATAAGTTCAGCAATTGTTGTTGCTGTTACTCAACCAATTGATGTTGTTAAAACAAGAATGCAAAGTAGGGAATCTTATTTCCTTTATAGAAATTCTTTACATTGTGCTTATATGACTTTTATTGAAGAAGGTATTGGTGCATTTTGGAAAGGATGGTTCCCAAGATTGTTAAAAGTTAGTACTAGTGGAGGTTTAACTTTTGCTGCTTATAATTATTTTGATGATATTTTTACATATTATTTAAAAGAAAATCCATTCCAAAGTGAATAGTTGTTATTCAATATTACTCAACTATTTAAACTTTTCATCAATCATACCCTATCACTTATATATAGATTAAAATGTACATATTCATTAACAAATGTTAAGAATTATCTCTCTAATCCAATTTTGATCTCGCTTAATTTTTTTTTTTTTGTTTTCGCCTTTTTAAAAAAAATTCAAAATACACATAAACTTAATGATTAATTTTATACTTTTAACAAAAAAGATTTGAACTAAACACGATATGAAAGTAAAAGGTATTATACTAGATCCAAAGGGGAGATTATTTGTAAGGTTTTTTTTTTTTTATTCCAATTCTTGTGTTTTCAACTAACATAAAACTGAAATTAGATTGATGCTTCATTAATACCCAAAATCATATCTATTCTAAAATCAAGTATGTAAACATTCGTTAATCCAATTCATTGATCTTTGACACATGTATACTAACATTTCATGTATTTAAAGGTTCATTTATACTATCATTAATATCCATACTACTTTTCCACTATAAAGAAACATTACCAGAAGAACTAACTAATGAATTGTAAGTTTACTCCAAAATCTATAATTATTTAATTTTTTTACTAACTAGAAAAAATAATTAGTATTCCATCAATACCAATCTCAATTGCAAGATTTTATCCAAATAAACCAATTTTTCAAATATCAATAGCATTATTAACTTTCTTTATCACAGTATTTATATTTATCTATTATTCAATAATTAAATCAAAGACTAATAAAAAGAAATCATATTTAAATTATACAGCATCATTGGATCAACTAATACTTTTATTAGGAAGTTTAAAACTTGTAACATTACTAACATTTTGTTTTATAACTTTTAATGATGATCCAATAACAAATATTAATTCTTTTGCATTTTACATTATTTTAACATATTCATGGATGTATATTATAACTAAAAAAATAGATTCTAAAAACAAACAAACTCAGGTAATGAGAAATAAGGTTAAGAATTGGTATTTATCATTATTATTATTTATGATTTTTGCATTTTATAAACATCAAGCTGAACAAGAATCTTATTATTATTCAATTGGTTCAATATTTCAATGGATTATGATTTTATTAGATGTTGGATTTGATTCATTATCAATTGCTGAATTAAAAGGCTTGACTATTAGAATTCAATACACTAATGAATATGAATATGGTAAAATCATTTAAAATTGGTAAATATGTTATTTTAAGTTCATTAATGATGTGATAAAATAGAGATAAACCCTGTATTATAAAATTGTAACAAAAGCTACAAAAAGTTTAGATAAATATAGAACTGACCAATAAATTAACAAATTAACAAATTAACAAATAAAAGAAGGTATGTAAATCAAAATCTAATATGATATAACATCAAAGTATCTATAAATTAATTAAAAAAGTATGAATAGTAAAAAAAAAAAAATTTTTTGTACAAAAAAATTTTAAAAAAAAAAGAAAGCACTCACGCTGGGGGTCGAACCCAGAATCTTCTGATTAGAAGTCAGACGCGTTGCCATTACGCCACGCGAGCCGTTTTTCTTGACTTTGAAAGTCACATGTTTGTCATAATATCATCATCTACTGTTTAGTCAGCAATTATGTAATCTGGCGACCTTTCTTTCAATTCTATATTCTTTTGAAAGTTTTGAACATTACTAGTTAATATATGTAGTCAATTGATGATTGTTTCTAATACTTGGAATATTAATGAGTTAAAAAATTTAAGCTTTTTATATTGTAATATTTTAAAAAAAGTTTTTAACTACTGAACTTCACTTTTATCACAAATACTTCTTAAACTAAGCAGCTAAAAGTAAATTCAACTTTAAAAACAAACATTCATAACTAGTTTATTGATATTTTATTTAATGTTAAACAAAAATAATAAACTAGAAGAATATTACACTTTTAAATAGCAAATTATTTATCTAATTTTTTGAAACAATAAATTCTCTATATTTTAATCATATAATTCAATTTGAATGGAAAAAGTAATATCGTTATAGATTTATTGTTAGCAGATGAGGGTTGGTGTAATTGATTTATTACAACTAAATTTATATGAATTATCAAAGAATAATAGTCTTAGAATCAAATAATAATTATTTAATTTTAATCAATATATTTTTCGTACCTTTTTTAAATTAGGTCTCAATCTTGATATTATTGATTGATTGGTTGGTTGGTATAGAATAATTACAAATAATAATTTATTAAAGATTAATAATGAAAGTAAAAAGTAATGAATGAAATGTAATATTAGATTTATAATAAAAGCAAAAGTTTTAAGTGTTAGATATATATTTGTACAAAGTGTATATTACCAACCATATTTATCACCTTGTTCCTTTTTAGCTCTCTTTCTTTGTTCATGCCTCTGTTTTAATATCTTTTCATTATAATCAGCATTTTTGATTAATGAGCTTAATTGATTCTTATGATTATAATTATCTTTTAATATTTTAGTTTCTTTAATTTCACCCTTCTTTTGTAAATCAATATTATCTTCATAGAATTGATTAACGTTGAATTCTTTTATATTGTTAATATCAGGCATATCAGAATCTTGACTTATATCTGTTGTAATTATTTCATCATCACTTTGTTCTTCTTGTTCAATCTCATCGATATTTCTCTTAGTTGGTTTGGCATAACTATTTAGCTCAACTTTTGAATTTATTCTAATATCTGGTGATTTTGTAATAGTATTTATATTTTGTCTTTTCTCAGCTTTAAAAAACACAGAAAATGGTTGAAGAGTAGTAGAAGTTGTCGAATCTTTCTTATCGATCTTTGTGATTGTACTTGATTTATTTTTATTTCTTAAACTTGGAGGTATAAATGATGTAACGGTTTTATTTGATTTATCCAAAACTATATCATTATAAACCAATTTTGCATCAGATTTTTCCCTATACCCTGAACCCAGTATCTTATTACTATTGGAATTACTAGTACTAGCTGCCTTCTTCTGTATTATTGATGCATTTTTAGGTTTATTTAAGAATGCAGATATTGAATTAGGGTTCTTTAGTTTCTCTTTGTTTTGAGGAATGGCTGAACTTTTGGAGCTGGAAGTTTCTACCTGCATTTCCTCGTCATTATCAGAAGATGAAGAAGAGTCATACTGTGTCAATGAATCCATCCTCTCTTAGCATAATCGACTCACTTCTATTTAATCAGTTTTGTTTTTAATGTTTTTGTTTAATTTGAAGCTGAAACAATTTTCTGACAGAATTTTCCATCCGTAAAAAATTTTGAGATCAAAAAGGTACGCTTTAAAATCTGTGAATTATGGGAGAATGAGAGTGTAGTTGATGCGTTGTAGTGATAGATCATTGTACTGTCACTACCTATGATAATATTAAGATCAAATTCTTCATAAAAGAAACAAAATCTACTTTTTATAAATAGTTATTTTTGGTTTTATGTCCAAACGCTCATAAAGATCGAGAAACGCCAAATAAATTTTTCAGTTTTATTGTTAAATATTTTTATTTTTTATCTTTATTTTGTTATTTCTCTTTAGATTCATATATGTTTCATCAATTTATCATTCTCTACTCCATCTAATTCTTTACATCACATACTTATATAGTCTCTTTTCTACATTCATTCAATTTTTATTCTTTATTTATTCCCAATATCAACTACATTCACATTCCTTTCAAAAATCAACATTTCAACCATATATGAAATAGAGAAGAATGGGTTTATTCAAATCAAAATGGGAAAGACAAGTGGATAATAACCTATTCTCTTATATCAACATCAATGATTTCAAGAACTATAAAGCTTCAACAATATTTTGTTACTTTTGGATGTTGATAATGCTATTATTACATATATTTTCATATGGGATTGATATTTATACATGTATTAAACTTTTAGCATTCGATGAATGGTCTTCAGAGATTACACCTTATCTTTCATTCAAAATATCAAAATGGTTATTCACAGCTTGTATTCTTTGTTCAATTGTACTTTTAATCTATGATTCAATAATTGGTATAAAGATTTATAAAACAAATAATATTTCATTAATTTATACAAATAACTTTGCCAAAATTTTAAAATCATTAAGAAATTATAAATACTTTTGTGTTTTAAATGAGATTAATCCAATATCAAACTTTGATAAAATATCATTTTATACTTATTTTAAATTAAATAATTGCAAAAAATTAATAGTTGCTGATTCACCAAGACAAGTAATTAATGCTTTAACTCTTTATTCATTTTTAGATTTAGGTCATACAACTGGCTCAACACTTTGGGAAACAATCAAATCTATTTCAATAGAGAATAAAAATGAAGCTATAATTCTTTATACAATGTCAATTTCATTTGTTATTTGGTGTATCTTTATATCATTATTTGCATTTGCAATAATATTTGCATTCCCAGTTTATTATAAAATTTTTAAAAAGAATTATGTTTCATTAAGACAATATGTTTGTTTAAAGATTGATAGTACTGTTAAAAAATTGGCTCAAGCTCATTTAAAGAATTCATTAAAGAAATTTATTAACCAATCAAATACTTTTAATAATGGTACAAATAATAATAAATCTAAAAAATTAAAAAGTACATCATCAAATAGCAATAATATACCTTCAATTCCTGAATTAAAGAATAGAAATATTAATTCAGATAACCCATTTAATACCAAATATAATCAATCAAATAATAATCCTTTTAATAATAATGATGATCAAAGAAATGAATCAAGTTTAAAATTATTGAATAATGTTTCAGAATTTTCATTATCAACAAGAAGAGCAGATACTTTTGATAGTGAAACCAGTTTTGATTCAGATGTTGAAAAAAAGGCAGGTTTATTTAATGAACCTCAATCATTAATTGATTATAATCATGTTAGTTTTACTGGAAGTTATAAAGGTAATGATGATGATTTATATATAAAGGCAAGTATTGATGATGAAAAGTCAAATCTCTATTACCAAACCACGTCAAGAACAAATACTGGTCAATCTTTATTAATGAAAAAGGAATCATTAGAGGAAATCACTAATAAAATTTCTAATACTACATATGATGAAAATGATATTGATGATGATAATGATGATGATGAAAGTTTTGGACAATTATCTATAAGCACAACAGAATCTGAAAATGAACAAAGCAATAATGATAATGATAATGATAATGATCAAAATAATGAAGATGTGTCAGATTTAGAAAGTTTTGAAGAATCTAATAATTTACCACCAAGACAAAGTTGGTTAATTAGAGCAAAAGAGATGAAGAATGAAGATTATTCAAGATTTAAACCTCAAAATAATGGTAATGGTTATGATGAAAGTTTAAGAAGTATAAGCTCAATCCCAGTATTTCAATCGTTTCATGGGAGAAAGATTTTAAGATAGTTCAGGGGGTAATATTTTTAATTTTATATAAGGTAATATTTTGTCCTTCATTGTATTTCAGTTTGTTTAGGTGTTTTTAATGTTAATGTTCCTAGTTAATTATTTATCTATAAAAATTTAATCGTAGTATTTTACGTGACTTTTTCTTTCATAACAAATGTAAATAATTCTTATATTATAATAAGAAAAACAAAGCAAACATGAAATCATTGATATATCAAATAATAATTAAACCAATAATGGAATTATTACTAGTAATAATAGATGAATAAATATGTAAAACAATAATATTTGGCCTAACCCATAATGAAATCTTTCTTTTTCTCTTGATATAACATAACTCATATTTCCAAAAAAACAAATCAATATTTTCTATATATACAAGTATTTTCTTTCCTCTTTCTCTTTCACGGATTGATTTATTGAGTTTGATTATGTTTTTATTTTTAATAATTCTTTTCCTTTTCATTCTCCTTTGAATTTATAAATATATACAAAATATAATAATAACTCCTTCTCTAGCAAAAAATTAAAACCATATTAAAAAGTGTGTTTGTTCATCGCAATAAACTTCATTAATTTTCAAGCTTTGATTTTTGAGCTTTATGAGCTTCATATTCTTTTTTTAATTTTGCTAATTCTTCTTCAGAGATTGGTGGAATTGGAATATCACCAAAATCATCCTTTTGTAAGAAACTATATGTGTATAAATAGATACCGACCGTAACACTTGATAGAACACAGAAGGTAGCAGCATTTCTCCAGAAAAAAGGTTTTCTAGCTCTTATCATAGCTGGAGTCATTCTCCATGTTCTTTTATCAAAATATGGTGATGATTTACTGGTTACATTAAGTTAGTATTATTTACTCATCAAAACAACGGATTTCCACACAAAAAAAGAGGCACAAGATTAATCTGATAACAGCACATACCCAAAATTACTAGGAGCTTCACTCATTTTCTCTCAATTTTTTCAATTTTTAAATCTAAAAACAATTCAAATTCAAATTCAAATTCAAAATCTTTAATTAAAATCCTCTTTCGATTTTTAAAAATTTTCGAAAACAAAAAAAAAAATAAGTCACGTGAATTTTTAAAAAAATTTTTT
Source organism: Ruyongia tratensis (assembly GCA_030564005.1). Taxonomy (NCBI): domain Eukaryota; kingdom Fungi; phylum Ascomycota; class Saccharomycetes; order Phaffomycetales; family Wickerhamomycetaceae; genus Ruyongia; species Ruyongia tratensis. Next base: position 13,909 of record JAJMKZ010000024.1, on the reverse strand, counting down.
TGTCAAAATAATATAAATAAAATTTGAGATGAGATTGAAATTTTAAATATAGTTTAATTTGATTTAATTTGAACGTTGGAAGTTGGATAAAAATGTCTGTAACGGTTGCTCAAGGTAACGACATTGTCATTCCTCCAAAGGATGAAGAAGAATTAGCCTTAGAAGCTCTTGTCTTTGGTGATTTAAAAGGGTTTGAAAACAATTTAAAGCAAATAGATAACTTATATGAATACTCCTCTGATGATGAAATAGATTCAAGTGATTATAACTCTGAGGATTCAGATGATGAAATGGCAAAAGTCCAAGACGACCAACTGTTCTTCGTTGATAATGGTGAAGATGGAAGTGTAGACGATGATGGTGATCATGATATGGATAGTGAAGAAAATAGTGATGATGATGATGATGATGTATCTTCTTCAGAATCTGATGCTTGGGTTGATAGTGCTGATGAAAAAATAAAAGTATCTTTATTACAGTCTGATAGAATTAAGAAATTACGTAAAACTGAAGTTGATGATACAATCTCTGGTAAATCATATGTTTTAAGATTAAGATCACAATTTGAAAAAATATATCCAAGGCCTGAATGGGCAGATCGTTCATTATCTGATAGTGAAGATGAAGAAATAAATAGTAATGATGAACCAAATACTGATAATGAAGATGGTGAAAGTAGTATTACACATGGTGATGTCAAAGCTTTAACAAAATTATTACAAAGAACTCAAACTTTTACAAATAAATCACAAACTAAATTATTACAACCATTAAAATTAGATATTATAAGGTTAAAAGATGCTAATGTTAAACATCCTTCAAAATCTGCTATTCAAACATTATCTTTCCATCCAACACATCCTTTACTATTAACTGGTGGTTATGATAGAACTTTAAGAATTTATCATATTGATGGTAAAAATAATAATCTTGTAACTTCATTACATTTAAGAGATACACCAATTCAAACTGCACAATTTAATCCTGATCATAAAACTAATAAAATATTAACTGGTGGTAGAAGAAGATATATGTATAATTGGGATTTATCAACTGGTAGTATTGATAAAATAAGTAGATTATATGGTCATGAATCAACTCAAAGATCTTTTGAAAATTTTAAAGTTTCACCAAAAGGTAAATATATTGGTTTAACAGGTAATAGCGGTTGGATAAATATTTTATCAACAAGTACAAGTCAATGGATTCAAGGTTTTAAAATTGAAGGAACTTTGGTTGATTTTGATTGGAGTATAAATGAAGATTTTATTATTGCTGTTAATTCAATTGGTGAAATTTGGGAATTTGATTTAAAGAATAAAAAAGTTTTAAAGAAATGGAAAGATGAAACTGGTGTTGGTATAACAAAGATAAAATTAGGTGGTAAAAATAATAGATGGTGCGCTATTGGTAGTGAAAGTGGTATTGTTAATGTTTATGATAGATTAACAAGTTTAAAGAAACCAGTTGGCGTTTTAGATCAATTAGTTACAACGATATCAACTTTAGAATTTACATCAGATGGTCAAATGTTATGTATTGCTAGTAGAGCAAAGAAAGATGCTTTAAGATTAATTCATTTACCAAGTTGTAAAGTTTTCCAAAATTGGCCCACTTCAGGTTCACCATTAGGTAAGGTTACAGCTGTCAAATTCACTCCAAATAATGAAATGATCTGTATTGCTAATGAAGCTGGTAAGGCTAGATTATGGAGACTAAACCATTATTAAATTTAATATTATTATTACTATTCTAATGTTTTTATATTAAATAAATTAAAAAATAATTTGTATAAAAAGAAGAAACAAAAAAATTTCAATTTGAATTATAATAAAAAAAAAATCATGTAATATTATATCCTAATTATTTTAAAAAACGATTTAAAGTAAAAAGTGACAGCTTTATATCATCATTAAAAAATCATATATTCTTTATAAATCATCTAGAATCTATGTACAAAATCGTATTTTATTTTATTTTATTTTATTTTTAATTTATAAAATCTTAAGTTTAACCTCTTGAAATCATATGTTTATTAGGTTCATGAACATCTAGCGTTGTCTTACCATTGTAAACATATTCTTTAACTTTTTGTAAATGTAAATGAGGATCAAAAGCACCTTGTGGATAACCTTTAAATGTATTTCTAATTTGATGAGCATTTGATGAAACTAAAGGTTTTAAACTTTGATTATAATTTGATGGAACAACAAATGTTTTAACCTTTTCCCAGTTAATGATGAAACGACCTCTCTTTGATAATCTACCAATACCATTAGATCTTGTACCTTTGTAAAAATTCTTATTACCATCTTTTGTTGTTAATGCATGTCTCTTTGAACCTTGTTTGGTCAAACCGTAGAATAAAGTACCATCTTTATATTTGGACCATGGTCTCAAAAGTTGCTGTACAGGAGAATTACTGAAGAAACGTATTTGTGTGAACTGCATCTTTGATATTTACTTTGTTAATATCGTTCAGTAATTAAAATCTTTCTTTCTTTATTTGAATAAACTTTTTAACTAAAAAATCGTCAACTTCTTGGGCGGGTAAAATTTTACATCCGGACACCACTAATAAACTACAATAATTTGAATATATGTGATGATGAAAATATATATTGAAAAACCTCTAAAAAAGTCCCCACTTAATCGTAAAATATAATAATAAAAAAAAAACATAAAAACACCTTTAAAAATCACATATCCCATATATATATATAAACCTTAAAACAAAATGATAGACTGATCTTTTTGTACAATATTTATATTCATCATAAACTAATAATCTATCAATTCCAATGCCAAAACGTCATATGAGTTACCTGAACCCTATATATGCCTTGTTCAATGTATCGATTTCACGACACAATATATGCCAATCAACATCACGTAACCAAGAATCTGAAATGTTTTCAGTACGTTCAACTTCATTCTTATCCTCTTGACGAATTAAATCATCAAACTCATCATCATTCTCACCATAATCATCATATTCATCATCATAATCTCCAGTAACATCAATTTCATCTTCACTATCATCTTCAATTGCATTCTCCAATACTGAAGAAGATGTTAGTCTCATTGGTGAATTTGATAATTCTAAACCTGTTGAACCAATGTTATCAATTATTGATGAACTACCATTTTCTGATAAGCCGGAAGAGCTTAAAGAGCACATTGAATCATTATGTTGCTTATTTGGTTTTATTTCACCAATTGATGTATTCGTAAGACTTGAACTTCTTTGTTCATTACTTGAATTTGAATTTCTAATATGAATATTTCTCATATTATTTGATGATGATGTATCAATTGGACTACTAGTTGAAATATATTCAGTCTCCTTCTTTCTTGATTTATATTTGGCCTTTAATTTTTGTTTATTCTTTATCTTCAACTTTAATCTATCATCTAATACGTGTTTTTTCTTTAATAGTCTTTGCTTTTCTTCCCATTTAACCAATTCATACATAAATCTTAAATTTGGTTGAATAATAATATTTAATCTCCTAACTCGAACATAGATATAAGCTTTAATTAAATTGATATTTAATCTTCTCATAACTTCAGCAATACAAACAGTTGCAGATCTTGAAACACCAACACGACAGTGAATTAAAACTTTTTCATTTGATAAATAACAATTATCAACAAATTTTAAAATATCTTCTAAATTATGTGTTAATGTATCTATACCATCATCTTGAATATTTGCAACAGTCATAAGTTTTTGAATTGGTATACTATCATTAAATTCAGCCATTTGATTATAATGATAAATTGTGATATTATCATTAACTTTTTGAATATTTGGATTGTTATCAAGTTCAGATTCTTCGAAATTAAACCAACTTATACTTTCACCAACTGAAACAATTCTAGTAATACCTAAACATTTTAATAGTTTTGCTGAACATGCATGTGTCAAACTACCTAAATAAAGATGAGGTAAAACTCTTGAAGGTAATGAACCTTCAATGTTCAAAATCCAGTCATTATAACTATCATCATCAATACCTGTTGCAGTTAAACCAAATTTATCAATGCCATTATTTACAGAATCGCCACCCCAAATTTCAGAACCTTTAATTAAATCACTATTCAGGAATGATTTAACAGATAAATCATATTCAGATATAACTTCTATAGTATATGGATTAAATTTATTACCCATATTTAAAGGTGAATATTTTAATATTATTCTTTCTAATTTTGAAATTAATTGAATGTCTGTTGGGAATAAAAAGAAAGGTCTTCCATATTTTGTATGTAAATCAACTAAAGTATCTGATAATCTTTTATTGGAAGCATACATTGTATAAATAACTGTTAATAATGATGATTCTGTATAACCATCTGAACAATGAATTAATGATGGAGTTTCAATTGATGATCTTGTATAGAGAAATTTACAAATATTTATAACTTCAATAATGAAGATTGATGTAACAGATGCAAATACTAAGGATCCAGCAGGTGCAAAATATAGGATAATGTCTAATCCATCATCACTATCAAAATGTTTTAGAGCATCTTTTTCAGTTAAAAATGGTAATGAAGGAGGATATAGATTGAAAAAAGTTGTTAAATCTTTCATATTTGTATTGGAAAGAGAATCTGAACAATTAACAAAAAATTTCCATTTTGTAATTGCAGGATTAACTAATAATTCATCCTCATTTTTAGAATTTTCTAATTGTTCTTTTGTTAAAATAACAGTTGATCTTTTTGGATCACAAAACCAAGGAATATCCAAAATTTTATTCTGTGAATAAACTTCATCAAAATATTTTAAAGGATTATAATTATTTTCTCTATTAAAATCTTTAATTGATAAAACTTCATAATTTGTTGTATTTCCAATCCAAACATTATTCAAAACAGGTGTTGAACTTGTCATTCTTGAAATTTCTAATTTTTCTCTATAAAGATAATTTGAATCCCAATTATTAAAAGTTTCTATATCAAATTTAGAACAAAATTTATTATCTTTTTTCTTTGTATATAAACATTCAACTTTATCTATAGCTAGTAATTTATAATTATTTCTATATTCATAATCATTATTTGGATTTGTAAAGAAAGAAATATCATTTTTTTCAATAATTAAAGTTTTAAATTGAGAATTTATTAATTCAGGATTATTAAAAGAATGTTTTAATTGAGTAATATAAAGAATTCTAGAAATTGAAGCACATTGGCAAGAACTTTTATCTCCATTAGTTTGTGGTTTATGAATATGACTTGTAAAATCATGATCGTCATTAAAACAATAAACTGCAAAATCTGAAATTTGAGCAATTTTTGAAACTTGAATATGGAAATTTCTTAAAGATATACCTTTAACAGGGTCTAAATTTTGGAAAATTGGTAAAAATTTTGTCTTTATGCAATCATTAAATAAAGTTTGTAAAATAGTCTTATAATTTTCATCATTAAAATATTCATCATCATTAATTGATATATTTAAATTCATAAATTTTAAATCAATTAATAAATCTTTTAAAAATAATAATAAATCTTGTTTTGAAATATCTAAAGGACATAAAATTTCATTTGGATTTATTGAACCTTTTAAAACAGCAGTTGTTTGAATAATTTCTGAATCATTAATTGGACATGATCTAACAGGTATAAACAATCTATCAAGAGTTGGTATTTTATTATGATTATTTGATTCATTTGGAGCAAACGTTATATCAAAATTATTTCTATTTATTGAAGTAAAATTTGATAAAGAATTTAAAAAATCTCTTTGATTTTGATTTGAATGATGAATACCATGTAACCAAGGGAAAATATTTTCACATTCAGGTAAAGGATGAGAATAATACCAATTTGTTATACTTTTAAATTCATTTTGATTTATTAATTTGATTGGAAAAAGATGATTTAGAATTTTATTCTCTGCTAAATAATTAACAGATGGTGATAAAGGTGGGACAACACTATTTTGAATATTTTTACTAACAGATGATTTTGTTATTGACGAATCTGAATAATGACGAGGATTTATAGTTTCTAAACGATAATTTGAACTTATAGTATGATTACCGTTAGAAATATTTGTTGTGTTGTTATTGATTTCAAAAGGGTGGTTTGAGGATGATGGGGATACAGAACTTATGGAGAAATTATCTAATTTTGATCTCAGTTTATTTCTTTCAGATTCAGAAACTGTACTGTTGGCTCTCTTGAAAGGTTTTGGACTTAGTCTCTTAGGTATAGGTATTGTATGTGATTCTACTTGATTTGATGATGTTCCAGTTGAAGGTGCTGACTTTAAAGATGGAGTAGATATCACAGATAAAGGCAAGATTAGGGATTCTGGAGAGACGATTGTGGAGTCTGAATCAATGTCCTTTGAGGAGTTTGCACTCGAATTGGGTGTATTCACGCCTCCCAGCATAGCACTAACAGAGTTATTCCTATATAGAAAGCAGAGATCAAATGACAGATGGTTAAGTGTTAAGAAACTATTGAAGTTTATTGTTTTGAGTTTAAGATCTGACCTTTTTTAATTTTTTTAATTTTTTGAATTTTTTGGATTTTTTGGATTTTTAAAAAAAAAAAAAAAAAAAATTAGAGCAAAAAAAATTAAAAAAAAAAATTATTTTGGTGGAGATAAATTTTTTCAAGTTTTAGTGAATTTTTTTCAAGTTGATGATTGGTTATTTGAGTTGCAAAAACAGTGTTGTTGTTTACTGTTGGTCAATGTAATTTGTCTATAACACTTTTAACACTGTTTTTTCCACCATTTCTTACTTGTAAAATTCGTTATCTCTTCTTATCTTTTTTTTTTAATTAGATATAGACCCCTAACTTTTCCAAATGTAGCTAAATAAACCAAAGGAAACGTCCTGGTTCGAATCCTACAGAGATTTCAAAAATTTAAATATATATATGATTATGTTATTTATTTAAAAAGTTATCTAGTCCTTATGCATAATAATATCATGATCATGGTCATATTCTGTAACTTGAGCTGATTCAGTAGGTTTTGTTGCTACTGGTTGACTAGCTTGTGCTTCATCTTCTTCATGATATTCAATATCACTTTCAAATAAATCACCTTCTGCTTCACCTTCATCATCAAGATCTAGTACTTCTACATTTTCCCCTGTTGTAGTAATACTCTTACTCTTCTTAGTTTTACCACCAAAATTTAATGTTTGTTGTCCCTTTTGTAATGGTTTTGTTGATACTGCTTCCTTATTATAATTAACTAAATCATCTTCAACTAGTTTCCTCAAATTATATGTCTTTGGTACAACATCTCCTAAAAATTGTAATTGATCAATATTACTAACAGCTGTAGAAAAATCTTTATATTGTAATTTTTTTCTCTTTTCAGATCTTGCAATTAATGCTGCTTGTTCAGTAAAGAATTGAATAAATAATTCAGTTGCAATTGCTGTTGAAAATACTGCATTTTGTGCCGCTCCAATATGTTCAGGATCTGTCTTAAAAATCTTTTTCACTTTTGATAGTGGTAATACAGATTTACCAACTGCTTCATCTTCTTCTTCTTCTTCTTCTTCTTCTTCTTCTTCTTCTCCATCTTCTTCTTCTCCATCTTCTCCATCTTTTTCATCTTTTTCATCATCATCATTTTCTTCGCCATCTTTATCTTTATTCAAGTTGGTATTAGGGTTTATATCAGTCATATCTTTATCTTGTATGTTATCGTCTAAAGTTTCGTTATTTATCGAATCATCAACAGTATCATCACCACCATTGCTTGGTGTTTGTGCTAATTCAGCAGTGTTTTCTTTTGTAGCAGTTTCATTTTGAGTGTCTGCGTTTGTTGTTTGAAAAGCGTGTATTTGTGGTGTTACAGCCTCATCTTCTGTAGTTGCACTCATATTATTGAAATATATTTATTATAATAATGATACTTTTAACTTAAATTTAAACCAATAATAATAATTAGAAATATTTATTAACTTTCAAAAAAAATTATGTTTCGCGTTTTCTTCAAAATTTTAAAATCGAATATATATATTTTTTTTTCGTGGTGTCCAGAAGTTTTTAAAACTTTTGATAGTAAAATTTTGGAGTTAACAAACAATTCTTTTACTCTTTTTATAATTAAATAATAGAAGAGAGATAATGCTAAGAACTGTCACTAGTTGTCAAAAGTCTTCCAGTGTGAGATTACTAAGAAAATATAGCACTGGTAATACATTCACTCCAATTGTATCAGATACAGGTTTTATTGGTGCTATTGGTAACACTCCTTTAATTAAATTAAATAAATTAAGTAATGAATTAGGTAGAAATATTTATGCTAAAGCTGAATTTCAAAACCCAGGTGGTTCAATCAAGGATAGAGCAGCTCTGTATTTGATTGAAGATGCTGAACGTAAAGGTTTATTAGTACCAAATTCAAATAAAGGTACCGTTGTTGAAAGTACTGCAGGTAATACAGGTATTGGTTTAGCTCATATCTGTAGAAGTAAAGGTTATAAATTAATCATTTATATTCCAAATACTCAAGCTCAAAGTAAGATGGATACACTTAAATTGTTAGGTGCTGAAGTTTTCCCAGTTCCACCAAAACCTTATGATGATCCACAAAATTTTAATCATTTAGCTAGAAAACATGCAGAAAGATTAGAAAATGCTATTTGGGCTAATCAATTCGATAATTTAGCTAATAGACAAGCACATATTGAAACTACAGGTCCAGAAATATGGAATCAATTAAATGGTAAAGTTGATGCCTTTACTTGTTCAACTGGTACTGGTGGTACTTTTTCAGGTATAACAAATTATTTAAAATATATTTCAAATAATAAAACTTTATCTGTTGTTGCTGATCCACCTGGATCTTGTATTTATTCATATGTTAAATCAAAAGGTAAATTATTAGAAAGAACTGGTGCTTCATTCACTGAAGGTATTGGACAAGGTAGAATTACAGATAATTTAAAACAAGATATTGATACAGTTGATGATGCAGTATTTATTAAAGATGAAGAAACTATAGAGATGTTATACAGGTTATTAGATGAAGAAGGTATATTTGTTGGTGGTACAAGTGCTTTGAACGTTGTTGCAGCTGTTAAAGTTGCTAAAACATTACCAGAAAATGCAAACGTGGTTACAATTCTAGCTGATACCGCTAACAAATATAGTGATAGAATTTTCTCAAAGAAATGGTTAATCTCAAAAAATTTATATGATTCAATTCCTAAACATTTACAAAAGTATGCTATCTATGAATAAAATTGTATATAGAAGTAGTATTTACACCATCCAGTTATAGAATGAATACTACTGCTAAAAACTAGAACTAGAACAAAGAACATATTATTTATGACCAATACCTACTACTTATTTAGTATACAACAATTAGTCTTTTGTAAAAACAATATCAATACTGATTTAATAGATGAAGAGGAAGAGATCAAAGAGATAAAAAATTTTTAAACGTTAAATTCTCCTAATTCCGATTTTTCGTCCCAGAAAATAAATTAACCCCGAATTTAATTCAAATCAAAATAAACACCCAATTTGGTTGATATAAATGGGATATAAGAAATTTCCATTATGATAATATTGACTGTGTGCATATATTCTTATTCCTTATAATTTTATACACCCTTGATTCAATTGAAATCCAATATTAAAATACACTCTTTGTATCATCCGCAATTTTATTTAAATATCAACTATATTAAACAAAAATTTTATCATATTTCAACTTATCAAATATTGATTTTAAAAACTTATTAGCATAGAATAAAAATTATACAACGACTAACAGTATAAAGAAAGCTATTGTGATTGTTGGTAATGCGATATATTTAGCTAAAAGATTATCAAAACAATTAACAATCAAGTATGAATATGAAATTAAAATGATTAGTTTATCATCATAAGCTTATTTCTTAGTTTCAAGTCTATAAGATTAGCCTTTGAAAAAGATGTGTATAAAAAGGCAACTTTCAAAACTGTAGATTTATTAGAAAAGAATATTGAATTTATTGAAGGAAAAATTATTCATTTTTATGAAAATGAAAAATGGATTGATCCAATTGGTTGTCCTCAAATCTTTGGTAATTATCCAGCGACTTATTTTGATAATTAATATGCAAAAATACTAAAAAGATTGTTCTTGTTGGTGGTGGTTATAATAATTGTGAAATTGGTGGTAAATTATTAATCTGGTAAAAAAAGAAGTATTTATGATCCATAGTAAAGATAAATGATTAATTGTTAATGGATTTTATACAGACTTCTTAAGAGATGATGTTAAAAATTATTTTAAGGATTCAAAACTTATTGAATTAAGTTTAAATTCGAAAGCAATCTTTAACGATGATAATAATTTCACTAAGGGAGAAAAGACTATTGAAGGTGTTGATTTAATTATTAAAAAGTACAGGTGTTATTGCATCAGTTCCACCAAATGATTTAACAAATTTTGTTGATTCTAATAGCTTTATTACTGTTGATAATTCAATGCAATGTCCAAATACTTCAAAAGTTAATATTTTTTTCAATTGGCCATGTTATACAAACTTTGAATATAGAGGTCTTGTTGCTAGAAATCAGAAGAATGTTGTTTTAAGAAGATCTTAAAGTAAAATAAAATAAAATAAAGTAAAATGAAATAAAATAAAATAAATGTGTCAAGTTAAAAAAAAAAAAAAAAAAATTAACACCGAAATAAATTCAGCCGATAAAAATATTAAATCCGACAAATTTAAGCCCGAAAACCGAAATTCAAAATTTAATATAAAAGGGTGATTTTAAAACTTTGATCTCTTTCTTTTTAACTTTCAATTCAATTGAAAATCGTTATTATATGTCATTCATTAAGAAATTATTAATGTCAACTACCTCTTCAAGTGCAAATTCCCAACGCAAAACTGTCGCTGTTGTTGGTGGTGGTTTTTTCGGTTTAAATATTTCAAATAGATTAGCACAAAATCATTCAGATATCTGTAATGTTAAATTAATTACACTATCACAATATGCTTATTATTTGATTGCTAGTGTAAGATTACCTTTCAATAAAGATTATGACAATACTTTTATCCCAATTAAAGATTTATTACATCCAAATGTTGAAGTTATTCAAAAAGAAATTATACATTTTGATGATTTCCAATTAAAATTTAAAGATCAAACAAATCTTAAATTTGATGCTCTTGTTTTAGCAACTGGTGCTAAATGGGGTAATCCAATTGGTTGTGCACAAATATTTGGAGAAAATTTTAAAGATTATTTTGATAAACAATATGAACAATTTAAAAATGCTAAAAATATTGTATTAATTGGTGGTGGTTATAATAATACTGAATTAGCTGGTGAAATTTTATATTTCTATAAAGCAGAAATTGAAAAAGGTGAAAAAAAAGTTACTATGGTTCATTCAAGAGATAAAGTTTTAACTGATGAAGGTTTCTATACTGAAAAATTAAGATCTAATTGTACAAAATTCTTTGAAGAATCTTCATTAAATTTATTATTAAATTCAAGAGCTAAAGTTGATCCAAATAATAAAACAAAAGTTATTATTAATAATGGTGAAAAAATTATTGAAAATGTTGATTTAATTGTTGAAGGTACTGGTGTTATACCATCTGTTCCACCAAATGATATTAAGAATTTTGTTAATCAAAAAGGTTTTATTGTTGTTGATGATACTATGCAATCGTCAAAAGTTTCAAAAGGTAATATTTGGGCTATTGGTGATGTTTCAGATTTTGAATATAAAGGTATTCCAGATCGTGGACCAAGATTAAATACTTTAGAAGCAAATTTAGTTAAATATTTAAATGATCCAAATACTCCAAAATCTGAATATATTAATTCTCCAAGAGTTAAAAATACACCAATGAAATCATTTGTTAGTCTTGGTCCTAAAAATGGTTTTGGTCAAATATTCTTAAAAGGTTCAAATGAAATTCAAGAAGCTCCAGTTCCATACGTTTTAGATTTTAAATCAAAAGATTTAACTTTAAAACATGCTCGTCGTTTACTAAGTAGATCTTAGGGTCATATATATATACAACACCTTTATTTGCATTATCAAAATTAGTTTATTACCTTTTATTATGGTTGAAGAAGAAAAAAAAAAAAAAAAAAAAAAAAGAAATAAAAATTATTGCAAAAAAAATTTAAATTAAATATAGCAAATGTTATTAATGAAATGTAATTATTAAATTAAAATTAAAATTTATTTATAGTTATGTAGTAATTTTTATGATAGGTAAAACTATTGTGGTTTAGCTTTTGGACCCCAATATTTAGTTGGATTTTCTTGATATCTAACAATTTTTAATTTTCTTAAACTTTGAATTTTATAAGAAGTTTGATTTTCTATAAATGATATTTCTTTATCTTTATCTTTACCTTTTAATTTAATATCATCATTTGTTAAAATTTTATAACCAGCTGCATTTTGATTTAATTTTGATAAATCATTTGGAACAACATCTTTACAATATTTTTTAAAAATTGTCCATATTGTATTCCAATCAGCATTTGTCTTTAAAGCAGATGGTACAGCATGAGTTAATGAAACTTCATAACCTAAGTTACCTAAAGCAGCAGAAACTGTTTTTAATGAAGGAACTTGACATTTAACAATACCTGAAACTTTTTCTGGTAAGAAATAAAATGATGAATTAACTTCATTTTTAGCTAATGTTAACATACCTTCAATTCTCTTTCTTGTACCATAAGTTTCATCATCTAAACTTTTATTTATATTTAAAATCTTATCTATAAATTCATTGTTATGAATAGAACCTGCATACATTGGTCCTGATAAATGTTGAGCATTTTTACAAAATGGACATAATTTATCAATAGATGGACCAACACCTAACCCAAATTTAAAAGTACCATTTTCTCTTTCTGTTATTTTACCTAAAAATTGATTATGAGTTGAATGACAAGTTGAACAAACATAAGTTAACATTGTATTTGATTGTAATTTTTTAACTTCAAAAGGTTGTTTTCTTATTCTAACAAATAATCTAACATAAAAATCAATAGATAATGATAATAAAGGTTCAACAGATTTACCGTATTTAGCAGCAGTTGTTTGGATCATATGTAAAACTAATCTTAGAGCAGCTTCATGGACAGAATTTGTATTACCATTAGCACCACCATATAAAGCAAAACATTTTTCTGGATAACCACCACCTGCTAAAACTGCTAAATCTGTACATGTAACTAATAATAAACCATCATTTGAAATGCTTTGAATAGCTGCATCAATGAATGGGGAGGCAGTACCATAAGGATCTAAATCTATAACGTTAAAGAATTTACCTTCAGCTTTTGATTGATACATAAAAGCATTAGCATCACCTTGATTACCTTTAATAAGTTTTGGATTTAATTCATTATATTTAATATTTAAATTAATTGATTCAACAGCTTCTTGTAAGAAATCATTAGCAATAATAGTTTTAACTTTTGGAATTTCTTTAGCATATCTAATAGCTCTTAAACCAGTAGCTGATAAAGCTTCTAAGATAGTAATATATGGTTGAATTTCATTTTCAATTGTTTCTAATTCTGGTTCTGATTCTGGTTCATTATTTTTAAGATTAAATTTTCTCTTTTTTCTATTTATTAATTTATTACCATAAATTTCAGACCAAGCTCTTATAGCCATAATACTTAAATCTCTATTAAATTGTTGAATTGGATTATAAAAAACTTCTTCTTTCTTTTTAAAAAGAATATTAGCTTTACCTTCTTTTACTATATTATAGTCATCTTTATTAATTTCAGTCATAATTTTTGGTTTTATTTTTCTTTTTATTAGTGAAGATAATAGTTTAGAGAATATTTTTTTATTGAACATAAAACTAAAGAGAAATTGAAAACTATGATTTTGATGGATGTTTTTAATTTTTTTTTTTTTTTTTTT
>JAJMKZ010000023.1:0-27898 GCA_030564005.1 Ruyongia tratensis | reverse complement strand
AATTTTATTCTCTTTGTCTTGGTTTAACAAATATTGCAGGTGTATTAACTCATTTATTATTTCCTTGTGCTCCTCCTTGGTTTATCAAACAAAATGGTCCTGATGCTCAAGCTGATTATTCAATGTTAGGGTATGCTGCTGGATTAACAAGAGTTGATGTTCATTTAGGTACTCATTTAAATTCAAATGGTTTCCATAAATCACCAATAGTTTTTGGTGCTTTCCCTTCATTACATGGTGCAATGGCAATTCAAACTTTAATTCATATGTTATATTATTCAAATTCAATTTTATTAAGATTATTAACAATTTGTTTTGTAATAATTCAATTTTGGGGTACTATTTATTTAGATCATCATTTTAAATTAGATTTATTAATGGGAATGATTTATTCTTTATTATCATTTACTATTTTATATTATTTTATTAATAAGAAGAAAACAATAGCTAAAAAATTAAAATTTGATTATGATTTAATTTTTGAAAATAGATTAAGATCTTTATTAAATGATGATGTTGGTGATTCAAATGATGAATTAAAAAATGGATTTAAAAATTGGAGTAGTTTTGGTATGAGAGTATTTAAAGGTAAAAGATTAGAATCTTGGTTCTCTCCTTTATAAATCTCATACCTCCAGTCATCATGTTATTGTTCTACAACCTTATAGAATTGATAGAATTGGAAAAAAAAAAAAAAAAAAAAAAAAACATACACTGCATTTTTTATGTTATTATTATAACAATCAATCATTAAGAAAAAATACATTTTTAAAAGATATACTCATAAAAAACATTAAGACTTTTTTCTTATTTTATTTTTATTTTTTTATTTTTATTGTTACTTTGTTTCCCTCTTTTTTTTCATTTGCATATTTCATCACCATATTTTTTGTTGTTGTTGTGGTTTCTACTTTTTCTATCTCTTTAATTATTTATTTTTCCTTTCAATTTAGTGAATGATTTTCAATTCTTTAATACCTTCTTTCTTTCATTGGTGTGAAGTTTATAAATATTTGATTTTTTTTTCCTCATTTCCTCCTATTTGACAAAAAAAACTCTAGATTGATAATATTATTGTATATTGTTGTTCATCTGTCTTGATTATATACCTTTCAACATTAATGGGTTAATGGTTTTAACAATAATTAATTAAAGGGAATTAATTGTTGACTTTTATATATTTTCATTTCATTAGTATTCATTTATTCATTTATTAATTTTACTGGAGAATTCTGCTATCTTTCTTTCAACAATATAGAAACGAACAAAACTATTTGATTTCTTCTTGATTCCTTCTATCACTTATTGCTATCTTATATATCAATTAATTCTATACATTCAAATCTTTTCTATAAAACAAAAGCATCCATCCATTAAACATTAAAATTTAAAATTGGTTTGTAGCACTTACAATTTTTTTTTAAATCAAATTTGTTACCCTTTTCAATTTTTATTAGTATTTTTTTTTTTTTTTTTTTTTTTATCGTTGTTGGTGTTGTTGAATGGCAAAAATATCTTAAATAGCATAATAAACAATAAAATTAATTAAAAATTTAATAACAATTTCCATTTCTTTTATCTTTAATTATCAAGCATTGTGTCTGGTTTTAAAAAAAAGAAAAGATGTCTGAAATTGATGAAGAGATTCAAGATTCTTCAAGAATAAATGATTCAGAGGATGAAGGTGAAGGTGATGATTTACTTAACAATCCAGATATGTTTGATTCCTCTGAAGAAGATGAAGATCTAGATGACGATGAAGAAGAAGCCAAAAAGATTAGAGAAGGTTTTATCGTTGATGATGAAGATGAAACTTCTTCCTCTCATAAAAAGAAAAAGAAACATAGAAGAGAAAAGAGACAACATAAAGAACAAGATGATGGATTATTAGATGAAGATGATTTAGATTTATTGTTGGAAAATTCAGGTGCTAAAAGAACTACTAATTCAAATTCTTCAACTACAAGATTTAAACGTTTAAAAAGAGCTAATATTGATGAAGATCTAGATAATGATGATGATAGTAGATCTAATAGTAATATAGATATAAAAAGTAAAGATAGAGATTCATCAAGTTCAAAATCAAAATTAAATGGTTTTTTCTCAGATGATGAAGATGAAGATGATGTTGATGAAGATGATAATGATAATAATGATGATATTACATCAAATTTAAAAGAAAAAAATTTAGATTTAAATAATAAAAAAAAATCAGTTATTGATGAATTAGATGATTTTATTGAAGATGATGAATTCTCTGATATGGATGAAGAAGAAAAACAAGCTGCTAGAGAAAGACGTAAAGAACAACGTTTAAAACCAACTGAAATTTCAGGTATTGATTCAGAAAAAGTTGATGAATTATATGATATCTTTGGTGATGGTGAAGAATATGCTTGGGCTTTAGAAGGTGAAGATGATGATCCTGAATTAAGAGAAGATGATTCAAAATTAAAATTACAAGATATTTATGAACCTGAAGAATTAAAAGAAAGAATGTTGACAGATTCTGATAAAATTATTAGAGATATTGATATTCCTGAACGTTATCAAGAATTACGTAAAAATATTAAAAATTATGATTTAACTGAATCAGAATTTGAATATGAAAAATCTTGGATTATTTTTGTTCTTTGGAATGAAAAATATAATAATAATGGTCAAGATCAAAGTGAACCAAATGAAAAATTTAGTACTTGTGTTTCTGATGTTTTAAATTTTATTTGTAAAGAAAATTTAGAAGTTCCATTTATTTATACTCAACGTCGTGATTATTTATTAGATACAAATATTATTGGTGAAGGTGAAGATCAAAGGACTGATGTTATAAATATTTTATTAGAAGATGATTTATGGAGAATTGTTCAATTAGATATTGATTTCCATTCATTATTAACTAAAAGAAAATCTGTTGATTTTTTAATTCAAAAATTAGATGTTTATGATCCAATAATTGATCAATATTTTGATTCTGCTAGTTCAATTACTGAATTACAAGATCTTCATGAATTTATAAATTTTAAATATGTTTCAGAATTAAAAGATTTAGGTTTAATTAAAACTAAAAAAATTACAATTAATGAGAAAATTAAATCAAATAAATTATTTGAAATTATTAATGCAATTGGTATAAAATCTGATGAATTTTCTGAAAATGTTATCTCTGGTACAAAAGTTAATATAACAAAAGATATTGATCAAAAACCTTATGAATTAGCTGAAGAAATTTGTAATGAAGAAGATTCATTATATGCAAAACCTTCACAAGCTTTAAACGTTGTTAAACATTTCTTTGCTGATCAAATTTTTGTTGATTTAAGAATTAGAAATCATATTAGAAATATTTTAAAAAATTATTCACTTTTTAGTATAATATTAACTGAAAAGGGTAGATTACAAATTGATAAAAATTCATCATATGCAGATTTTAAATATGCAATTAATCGTACTATTAGTTCATTAAAAGAAAAACCAGATTTATATTTAAGAATGTTAGAAGCTGAATCTTTAAACCTTGTTGAAATTAAATTACAATTATTATCAGAAAATGAATTTTATGATGATTTATTTAATTATTTTAAATCTGATGGTCAATCAGAAATTTCAATTGAATGGAATGATTTTCGTAAAGAAATTTTTGATATTGCTCTAAAAAAGATTAAACCTTTAGTTACTTTAAATATTAAAGAAGATTTACGTCGTGAATGTGAACGTACTTTATTCTTTGAGGTACGTAAAGATTTCTTATCTAAAATTGATCAAGCTCCATTACAACCAATTGGTAAATCAAATGGTGAAATTCCAAGAATTTTTGCTTTAACTCCTGGTAATGGTAGATTTGGTATTGATGCTATTATTGGTGCTTTAGTTGATGAAGAAGGTTTTGTTGCTGAAGTTATTAAATTTGAAGAAAATCCATTAACGAGAGATGATCGTTTATTAGAATCTGAGTCTTCATTTAAAGTATCATTTACTGAAGCTATTAATGAACATCAACCTGATGCAATTGTTATTAATGGGTTTAATGTTAATACTCATAAATTTTATAAAGAATTAATTTCAATTGTCCAAAATGAAAATTTAAGAGCTGGTAGTGATCCTTCACAATTTTTACAAGTTATTTGGGTAAATGATGAAGTTGCAATAAGATATCAAAATTCAAAAAGAGCTATTGAAGAATTCCCTGATAAAGCATCTATAGTAAGATATGCTATTAGTTTGGCTCGTTATGCACAATCTCCTTTATTAGAATATATCTCTCTTGGTGATGATGTTTTATCACTATCTATTAATAAAAATCAAGGATTATTACATGAAGATAAATTAAAAGAAGCTATTACCTCTGCATTTGTTGATATTGTTAATCTTGTCGGTGTTGATATCAATAAATGTGTTTCAAATCCATATACTGCTGCTGCCTTACCTTATGTTGGTGGTTTAGGTGAACGTAAAGCTTCAGATTTATTAAGAGCTGTTCAACAACATCCATTATTCAGTCGTCAAGCTTTAATTACAAATCCAGATATTAGAATCGGTTCAACAATTTTCTTAAATTGTGCTGGTTTCTTACGTATTCCACAAAATGTTACAAGAAGAGCTGCAATTAGAGCAACTGAAGAAACAGAACCTGTCACAATTCTTGATGATACAAGAATTCATCCAGAAGATTATTCATTGGCTGAAAAAATGGCTGCTGATGCTTTAGATTTATCAGAAGCTGAGATTGATGAATTAAGAGATGCTCCAGTTGGTGAAACCGTTATTGATAGATTATTAGATACAGGTGTTAATTTATTGGATAGTTTAATTTTAGAAGAATATTCTAAACAATTAGAACAACATTATCATAAAAAGAAGAGGGCTACATTAGAAGCCATTAGTGATGAATTACGTAACCCATATGATGAAATTAGAGCTGGTTTCCATATTTTAAATGAGAAAGAAATCTTTGAAACATTAACTGGTGATTCAGAAGATACATTCTTTAAAGGTATGGTGATACCCGTTAATATCAAGAGAGTTGGTAGATATCAAGTTAATGCTATTGCATCAAATCAAGTTGAATGTGTTGCTGAACGTAATAATATCTTTGATAATCCAAGAGATGAAACACCAATTGATCAACTATACCAGCCATTACAAACTGTTAAAGCTAAATTAGTAAATGTTGATTATAATGAATTTGTGGCCCAAATTGGTTTAGCACCAAGTTTAGTTAAGGATGCAGTTGAATCAGATGTTGTTGATAAAATTCCAGGTCAATGGGATATTGAAAAAGAATTAGCAGATTTAAAATTGGAAAAATCTGCTAATGAAATTCATCAAAAGAAAACAAGAATTATAAACCATCCATTCTTCCATCCTTTTAATTCATCACAAGCTATGAAATTTTTAGCACCAAAAGAACGTGGTGCTTTAGTTATTCGACCATCTTCAAAAGGTCCAAATCATATTTGTATTACTTGGAAAGTTGATAATAATTTATATCAAAATGTTGATGTTGTTGAATATGAAAAAGAAAATGATTTATCGTTAGGTAAACTTTTAAGAATTGGTAGATCAGAATTCTCAGATTTAGATGATATTATTCAAAGTTATATTGGTGAAATTGTTAAAAAGATTGATCTTTTAACTAATCATGAAAAATTCCAACCAGGTACTAAAGATGAAGTGGTAACATGGTTAGAAAACTATTCAAAAGCTAATCCAAAGAGAGCTTCATATATCTTTGCTTTAAATCATAAATATCCAGGTTGGTTTTCATTATTCTTCAAAACTTCAGCTGCAAGTAAATTATATGAATGGAATGTTAAAGTTGTTCCTGAAGGGTTTTCATTAAATTCTTATTCATACCCAGATGTTAACTCATTATGTAATGGTTTCAAAACATTGATTAAGCATCAAGCTACAACTAAGACTGCTTCTAATTCTAATAACACACAAAGATATAATAATACATCATACAATAATGGAGGTGGCTACAACAATGGTTACAATAATTATAATAACAACAATAGCTACTATCCAACTAGTTATTAGACCTTGGCAAAAAAATATGTTACTTTTAATTCTTTATATTTTGTATTTTGTTTTAAAGCAAAAAAAAAAACATTCTTTTCTGTATATTTAGTTAGTCCTTAAAATTCATATTTGTTTGTATTACTCAAACCAACCTCATTTGTAGTCGATAGTTACATCATATTAGAATTATTCTGATTTATCAATTAAATATTAATAATTAAAAACAATTGAGTTGAATTTATATAATTAATACCAAAACAAATAAATAACATCAAATATAAGAATCAATTTTCAGTTGAATTATGTTTTGAAGATTTCTTCTTTGTAGCTTCAGCTACTAATTCTTCAAATATTTGTGCTTCTTCTTGTTCAGCTTTTGATCTCTTTGCTTTTAAAAATACAGTACCCAACAGTATTAAAGTTTCAGCTCTCTTTATTCTCTTGTTTAATGATTCAGTTTTATCATCCAATACAGCATCACAAACATCTCTTAATGTTGATTGAATTTCATATTTAGAACCATGCCATGCAGCATTTAATACTTTACCCATTAATAATTTTTCAGCTTCTTGAATCATTTCTGGAGTTGGTCTTTCTAATTTATTTCCCTTTTCATCAACTAATTCTTCATCTGTTAAAGTTGATAAAGCATTTAATCTTTGAACTTCTTGCATATGTGATTGAGCATCAAGAGCTGACGATACAGTTCTAAAAGTATCCATCACTATAGTACCTTTAGCTTTAACGGATGAAAAGAAACCTGGGATACCTAAGAAATGTTGTGAATTTAAAAATATTTCACCTTTTGTTATATAAATTTTACCAATTGTATGTAAAATATCAAGACCAAAAGATTCCATCTTTAATAAATTTGCTTCAATTTCAAATTTTTGTTTAAATGATTCTTTACATGGTTCATCATATGAACTCTCTGTTAAGACACTTAATCTTTCAATTAACTTTTGTGATAATTCTTTAACTGATTGTTCTTTCTTTTCTCTCATTTTTTCTTCATGTTGTTCTAATTTTGTCTTTTCCTTTTCTTTCTTTTCTTCTTCTTCTTTTTTTTCTTTCTCTGTCTGTACATGTGTTTGATCTTCTGATGTTGATGTATATGTTGTTTCTCCATCTTTTAATGATTTATGTTCTAATAGTAGACCAGAAGTTTCAGGTATTTTATCTTTAGTTGTTGTTGGTAATGTAGAATCTTTTATGTCTTGTGATTCAGTATTTTTTTTACAATCAGTTTCACCAGTAATTTTTTCCTTTTGTTTTTCTTCTTCTTCTTCCTTCTTCTTCTTTCTTTCTTCTTCTTCTTCTCTTTCTTGTTCTTCATTTAATGCAGCAGTGGTTTCTAAATCTTTTAAAAGACTTAATTCACCAATATATGATTTAAAAGCTTCACCACCAAAAATCATTGCAAAATATTCACCAGCATCTTCAAAACCTTCATTTGGAACAGCTGAATCTTTACCAAATTTATCATATTTCGTTCTTAAATCTTCACTACTTAACACTTGATAGGCTTGTGAAATAGCTTGAAACTTTTCAGTTGCATTTGGATCATTTGGATTCTTATCAGGATGAGCTTTAATTGAGATTTTTCTATATGCCTTTTTGATCTCTACAGCTGTGGCATCTGGTTTGATTTCCAAGATGTCATAATATTCAGTATCTGCCACCATATCCCTATAATTTCTTATAAATGGATTCAGTTCTGAATGTATAAAATTAATTATGTTAAATTGTTGTTAATAAATAAAGTGCCTTTGTTTTTGTATTTAATTATAAAAAAATTACAAAAAAAATCTGGGCTCGTTACCCTACTTCAAAGTTTAGTATAAATTTTAAAGTATTTTGGATAAATAAGTAGGTTTATTATAAATTATAATGAATTATATGTGATAACGAGTATCTTGGTACTCTAATTTAATTGAAATTTTTTGTTGGATATTAATATATAAGTTTTTTTTTTATTGTTGTTGTGATGATAAAAATCTTTATTTACAACTTTATAACTGAAAAAACCCATCACTTGATTGGTTTCATAAAATAAATAACATAAAGTATAAGTTTTCTTCCTCTTTACATGATATATTCTCTCTCCTTAATCATCTAAACCTTCTAGTTCAACTTTTTTGTTGATAGCTGAACAGATTTCTCTTCTCATAACGTCGCCCAAGGTCTCTTTTGTTCTAAAAGAAGTCCATTTACCATTAATGAGATCAAATCTATCAGGACCAGATACAGGACTACTTAGCCATATTTGTTTGTTTGGGGGTTGTTTGTTTATCACATATGTACCATGAGGAGGTAACACCAAAGTCAATACCCCTTGTGAATATTCAGCATCAATTGATGGAGTCTCAAAACTTAATTCTTCTAAATGATCAGTTAAAGCTTCTAGATATTCATCCGATATATTATGGTATTCATTTGTAGAGATTTGATCAATTGTATCAGGGATCTTTGTACCATCTGTAGCTACTGAATATGATCTTTGTAATTGAATTGATGTTGATAATAATGGGGAGCCTCTGTTGACTAATTGTGGGAAAGATGGGTTTTGGCCCTTGAAAGCAACTTTTAAACAAACATTTCTCACTGATTGTCTGACTGAGTATGATATTAAGTTTCTGAACATTTATTCTACTTTAAAAACAAGTTTATCACTTCAAAAAAAAAAAAAAGATCTGATATTATTCTCAATTTAATATGAAAAAGTTTAAAAAAATGGTTATTAATTTTTTTTTTTTATTTCGGATATTTTTTTTTTTTTTTATTTTATTTATATTTTGTTCAAAAAAGAGAAAAAACCAAATAAACAATTAACTATTAAAAATTAAAGTACAAATCTGTTTAAGCTATGTCCTCTACGCTGATAATCATTGCACTAGCATTTGTCATCGTTTTTGTCATGCTTCTTCTCCCAGTTTTAAGCGGTGTTGGAGCTTTCAAAATACAAAAACCAATCAAAACATTTGAACAAGAGCATCAAAAAAATGATTTATATTCAACTACTGGTTCTGCATCTTCATATGGTGGGTATATACCTCCAGATGAACAATTAGAATTATTACATACACAAACCAAGAAGGACTCATCTCTAAAGAAGTTGAAGGAAAAAGTACAAAATATGAAGGAATTACCAATAAAGTATGATTTAAACAATAAAGATGGTCAACAAATACGTAATAGAAGAATTAAGAAATTAAATCCAAATTCAAAAGAGTCAATTGCAAAGAAAGATCCTTCTTCATTTGATTTTGATTTAGATGAACTTATTAATGAAGAATTAAATGATGATATTAAGGAAGCTCAATTAGATACTCAACGTAGTTATCATAAAGGTCCTATAGAAGAATTAGTTTAAAATCATTGCTATTCACACCTAATTCTAATGAGATTATAATAAAGGACTTATACATTAATATTTAATTACATTTTTCATTTTATAAAGTTTTTATTTTAAAATATATATGACATTTATGATTCTTATTTATCTTAAAGCTCTCTACAAAGTGACCAAATATTTCTTTTTTTGAAAAGAATCATGACTATTAGTGTTTTTTTTTTTTAATTATAAAGAAGACATTTATGATTAAATACTAATATATATGTATAGTTTCTTCTCTATTCCATTAAACTTTATGAAGAAATATTTTTTTATGCAAGAAAAAGAATGTACATTTAAAACTAACAAAAAACTAACAAAGACAGATTATTATTATTATATGCTTAAAAAAAAAGGACACAGATACTTAATTCATTTCAACATCATTGTTAGTTGAATTGTCTAAAGTAGCAAATAATCCATCTAAATCAAACTCTTGTGACCATTGTGAAACAATAGTAGTTTGTTCAGATGATGGAGTAGAACCTTTAACAACATGACTATCATTAGTTTCTTTAGAAGCCTTTGGTAAAGTCCAACCAATGATTTTACCATCTCTCCAATCGTTTAATACACTAATACTAGCACTTTGTAAGTTTGGAACACCACCTTTACCTAATCTACCTCTCTTTCTAGCAACATGAATTAAAAATAATTTAGCAAATTCATTTATATCAGAATTTGGCAATGATGGTAATTCATAAAATTTCTTAAAACTTTCAGTCATTTCTGGTGATTTAGATAATCTCTTCAATAATAATAGAATAGCTGGTAATGGATCAATTAAATATTTTGGTGGTAAAGCATTTAATAAAGCTAATTGAGCTTCTTGTTCAGTTTTTGATTTCTTTTTAGATTCAGCTGGGAAAACAATACCTGGAGAATCTAAAATCTTTAGTTTATTATCAATTTTAACTTCTCTTAATGATGTAGTAACACCAGCTTGATTACCAACTGGACAAGCTTTTGAAGAACCACCATGACGTGAAGTTAAAGAATTAATAATTGATGATTTACCAACGTTTGGATAACCAATAACACCAACAATGATTGATCTCTTTAAATTTGACTTAGTAGCATATGATTTTAAAGCAGTTAATAAACTATTAGCAGTTGTAGCTTGTGATAAAGTTTTATTGAATGAAGTTGAATTTGTTGCACCTGGTGCAGCTTTTAATGGAATAGTTGGGAAACTTGATTTTAAAAAATTTAACCATTGATTTAAAACATCAGTTGGAATTAAATCAACTTTATTTAAAATTAAAATTAATCTTTTACCTTGACTTTGTAAAACTGCTTGTTCAACTTTTTTAGATCTTGTACCTTCTGGATCTCTAGCATCTAATACATATAAAATAACATCTGAAGCTTCTACTACTGTCTTAAAGATTTTATCATATTGTTTACGTGATTTATCTAATTCTGATCCATCATCAGATTCATCTTCACTTATATCATATTCATTAATTTCTAATTCTTCTTCATCAGATTCTTCTTCATCAGAGTCACCACCTTCATAATCTTTTGCAGCTTGTTGAGCACTTTCTAATAAAGCACTTAATCTATTAGTATTACTTGATCCCTCATCGTCTGAATCATCCATTATATCTTCATTACCTTGAGCTTCTCTTTCAGCTTTTCTTTGAGCTCTTAAACGTTCTCTATCTTCAGCATCTAATCTCTTTTTATCTTCTATTTGAGCAACAATTCTATCTTTATATGGGAAACTTGATGGAATACCTGGATCTTTTGGTTTTCTACTTTTCCAAGTGACATCTTTCTTAGCTAATTTATTTTGTTTTCTATTATGAGCAGCAGCTTTCTTTTTGATCCCTTCTCTCATACGAGTGGTTGATCTTTTACTAACAGGTTCTAATAGATAAAAGATGGTTAGTACCAAAACGATTCCTAATTTTGACAAAAAAAACAAAAAAAAAAAAACACAAATAAAAGAATTTACAATCCTTATTTGAATTTTTAACTTACTCTTTAATCTCATTGTAACAAAGATATTTTGGTGTTTACTGTATTAAAAATTAAATAATTAAATACATAAAAGTATTAAAAGTGAAATCAAATATAAAATTTTTTTTTTCTTTCTCTCATCTTCTCCTTCCTATTTGGGTAAATCCGACTTATCACGTGTTTTGTTCCCGGAATTGTTTTTTTTTTATTTTTTTTATTTTTTATTTTTTTTTAAAAAAAAAACCATCTTTAATAAAACTAATCAATAATCAACAATCAATTCGCCACTCACCATTGAAGTCTAATTATTCATTTATTTTAGACTTTAAACACCTTCATCCATCAAACACATATCACAGTTCTTCAATCTTATTTGTCATACTCGGTTTTTTTTTTAGGGAGATCAGATTTATAGAATAAAACCAATTAGTTTCTTCTCAAAGTTTTTTTTTTTTTTTCTAGAAGTTTTAAAGGGAGTAAACAAAAGGGTTCATTATAAAATGAGTATGGGTATTCCTGTTAAGAAAGAAGGTCCTGATTTAAACATCATTCTTTCATGTCCTGAATGTAAGGTTTTCCCACCTGAATTGGCTGAAAGATTTGCAGAAGGTGATGTTGTTTGTGCACTTTGTGGTTTGGTTTTATCAAACAAGATTGTTGATACAAGATCAGAATGGCGTACTTTTTCAAACGATGATCAAAATGGTGATGACCCAAGTCGTGTTGGTGAAGCTGCAAACCCACTTTTAGATGGTAATCAACTTTCAACAATGATTGGTTATGGTCAAGGTGATTCAAGAATTGGTACAGCTTTAAATAAAGCACAAAGTAAAAGTATAGTTGATAGAAAAGATAATGCTTTACAAGCTGCATATGCTAAAATTACAATGATGTGTGATGCTGGTCAATTGCCAAAAATTGTTCAAGATGGTGCCAAACAGGCTTATAAATTATCTTATGATGAAAGAGCATTAAAAGGTAAATCACAAGATAGTATTTTAGCTGCAGTATTATTAATTGGTTGTCGTAAAGCTTTAGTTGATAGAACTTTTAAAGAAATTGGTTCATTGACACAAGTTTCTAAAAAAGAAATCGGTAAAGTATTTGGTTTAGTTAAAAAGATTATTGCTGAAAAATCATTAACAATGGCAAACACTCAAAAGGATAATATTCAATCATCACAAACTAGTGCAGAAGATTTAATTAGAAGATTTTGTTCTCATTTAGGTTTAAAGATTCAACATTCAAATTATGCAGAATATATTGCTAAACGTTGTAAAGAAACTGGTGTTTTAGCTGGTAGATCACCAATTACAATTGCTGCTGCAGTCATTTATATGGTTGTTTTAATTTTTAAAGTTGATTTAACTCCTTCTAAAATTGCAGAAAAACTGGGTGTTAGTGATGGTACTATTAAAACAAGTTATAAATTCTTGTATGATAATAGAAATGAATTAATAGATCCAGCTTGGGTTGAATCAGGTAAAATTACCATGGATGATATTCCAAAGAGTTGAATTACCCATTAAATTATGTGATCTATATTATTAGTATGCTAGTGTGATGCTATCTTCTTACATTATTACTATTTATAAAGTTGGATGAACTCCGGAGTCGTTCACTTATCCACAATAGAGTTATTAACTATTTACAATGCAATGTGATTATTGGATTCATAAAGTTTTTTTTTTTTTTTGGACTCTACTTGACTCAATCATTTTCTCTATATTTTTTTTTTGGAAGTTTTTTTGAGAGAATTAAATATATTTAGTTTTTTATAACTTGTATATTTAAAGCAGACTATATCTACATATATTTATTAAAGCTTAAATAGCTACAGACAATCTACATATATTATTTATACTTAAAAAATTTTTTAAAAGAAGAAAAAAAAAAATATTTTGTAGCTGAAAAACATTTATTTCTCTTTTTATAAAGTCAAGACAATTATATCAGATCATTGTTATTATTATTCATAAATTTGCTCTACGAGCTTTTTGAGCTTTTCCAGCATGTTCACCCTTTTTAATATCTTGAGCAACTAATTTATCAGCTTCAATTCTTTTTGGAATATATTCTAAAATTGAATCTAAATCTTTTGAATCATGAGGTAATTGAACAAGACCATTTTCATCAGCTATTAAGAAATCATTTGGATTAATAATTCTAATATCATCTTCTGAATCTTCATTATAACCTAATTTACCAACTTTAATTTCAATTGGAATATTAACACCAACAACTTTTACAACTGGACCTGGAGCTGTTGAACCTAAACCATAAGCAAATACAGGATAATTTAAATCTCTATGTTCATCAATATCTCTTATTCTACCAAAGATAATTGAACCATTAGCCTTTTGATATTGAGCTCTTGTACTCATTAACCCACCATATAAAGCATTATTTATTTTGACATATGGAGCATGTATAGTTTGTAATTCTTTTGGTAAAGCAAGGACAACAATTGCACCTTCTGGAACATTATCTATATATCCACCTTTTACAGCTGGTCTTGGATCATCAATTGGAGCATATAGAACAGTATAAGCTTGACCTACAACTGTACCTTTTTCCTTTGCTGAAAATTGTGATAGATTTGGAAAGTAACCACCATTTTTTACACCAAATTTGACTAGACCATCAGAAACATCACAAGGAGAGAATTTTTTGAGTAGTTGAACGATTTTTGACATTTTTTGATAGCAATTTAATTGTTTTTTAAATAGTTAAAATATGTTATTTTGAAAAGAATTTTATTAAATTTTGGTTAAATGGAAGTTTTCTTTTTTTCTGGGGCAAAAAAAAAAAAAAAAAAAAAAAAAAAAAAAAAAAAAAAAAAATTGAAATGAAAACTACAAATAAATGTTAAAATTAAGAGAAAGAAAAGAGAAGATGAGTGGCGTCCAGGATATCGCTAAGCTGAATGAACGAGAGCTAGAGTTGGGTATAAAGCCCTCTGCTTCATGGCACACAGAGTTCAACGACTCTGCATACATTTATTTTGGTTCTTTCCCATTTGAACTAACAGAAGGTGATGTCTTAATCATTTTCTCACAATATGGTATACCTGTACATATGAAACTAATACGGGATAAAGAGACTGGTAAGAGTAGAGGATTTGGGTATCTAAAGTATGAAGATCAGAGGTCTACTATATTGGCTGTTGATAATTTAAATGGGGCAAAGATTTTAGGAAGAACAATAAAAGTTAATCATGTATTTTATAAAGAAAAAGAATATGATGAAGAATATGAACATTTGTTACAAGAAGAGTTAAAGAATGATTTCCCAAGTGATACAGAAGATGATATTCAAGGTTCTAATGATGCTAAGAGTTTACAAAATGAACAAGAGAATAATGAAGATGATGAATTCAAAGATCCATTATTATTGATGAAGAAAGAAAGTCAACAAAAATCAGAATCAAAATTATCAAGATCAGAACGTCACAGTAGTCATAGAGATCGTTCAAGCAAACACCATTCATCATCTCATAGATCATCAAGAGAGACAGATAGAGAAAGAGATGATAAAGAGAAATCTAGATATTCAGATAGAAGTCATAAAAGTCATGATGATAAATATAGAGAAAGAGATAATGAAAGTTATTCTAAGTATAAAAATACATCTTCAAGAAGTCATAAGGAGAAATCATCAAGAGATCGAGAAAAGTCTCCTTCCAATAGGTTCAGAGAACATAGAGATCACAAAGATGACACAAGATATAGAGTTAGTCATAGCAGACGTGATGACCATGATCATAGAGAAAGACACAGAAGAGAACAAAATAAGTCAGAACCAAAGAAAGATGAACAAGAGAAGTCAGGTTCAGAAACAAAGTAGTATTTGTTCTTTTGTTACTTTAATTTAATAGCATAATGCATAATTTATAGATTTTTTTTTTTTTTTTTTATTTAAACTAGTACCATGTAATTTTACCAAATACATTCGATTATTAACTATTACTTTCTCTTATAACTTTAAACTATTACTTTCTTTTAATATTCTAACTATAACTATATTCTATATAAACATTTTTTGAATAAATAAATTTTCAATTAAATCCAAATTCAAAGGCAAAAAAAAAAATCCAAATAGAATAAACATTAAATCCCCTTCCTTATTCAATCCAATACCAGAATCATAAAAACCAATTATAATATGCCATTGAAGACATTAGAAGATCCAACAACTACTATATATCATATTTCAGGTAATGATGAAAATAGTCCTTTGTTAATTTTCATTCCAGGAAATCCAGGTTTCATTCAATACTATACAGAATATTTAGATTTAATTTCATTTAAGAATCCAAGTTTTGAAATTTTAGGTATCTCTCATTTAGGTTATACAGATCCAATTATTGATAATAAAAATAAAATATTTGGTATAAATGATCAAGTTGAACATAAAATTGGAATTATAAAAAGATTTATAAAGAATTTAGATAGACCAGTTTATATTTTTGGTCATTCAGTTGGTGCTTATATTTTAGAACAAGTTGTTAATAAATATGAAAAACCAAATTATCAATTATTTGGTTTTATTACTCCAACAATTATTGATATTCATAAATCTGAAAAGGGTTGTGTTTTATATCCAATAGTTAGATTTTTTCCTTATTTTAAAAATATTGTTGGTTTCTTTGGTAAATTATTAAGTTATTTACCAATTGTTTTTGTTGATTTATTAGTTAAATTTATTATGAAATCACCACCAGCAAATGCTATAATAACTACAAGAAACTTCATTACTTCTGGTGAATTTATTAGACAATCTTTAGGTTTAGCTACAGAGGAAATGAATGTAATTCAAGATCAAACACCTTTGTTAAATACATTTTTAGAACATACTCAAGGTAAAACAAAATGGTGGTTCTTTGGTGAAAATGATCACTGGTGTCATAATGAAACAAGAGATAAAATCATCAAATTAATTGAAGAAGATGAATCAAATATTATTGAAGTTAATCCTGAAATTTCACATAGTTTTTGTATAAAGCAAAGTTATCAATTTAGTAAAATTACAAATGAATTTTTTGAAGGACAAAAAAGAATTTAATTTTTAATAAAAATATTTGAAATATGGATTATCTATCATATGAGCTTCTTAATTAGAACAATAAGGAGTGTAGAAAAGATTTACTCAAGTCTGATTCTAAAGTATTCAAATCCTATAATTAAACTACTTTAAAAGCTTGTTATAATATTATTTTTGGGTGTACTTATTATCTTTAAGCTCTTTGGTTAAAGATATAATATCAATAGCAAGAACAGTGTTAATCACTACCATAATTACTCACAATTATCATTTCAACGTTGAGAGTTTTTTCAGTTTGACACAAAGATAAAGTTAAAGTGTTAGAGTTGTTTCTGTGCTTAGTTTTAAAGTTTATTGATACTCAGGAGTAACAACAATTCACTGCTTTATTTTCATCAAATCATATCCTTGCACAAAGTTGATAAGACAGAGACTAATCCTTTTCTACAATTGGCTTGTTGAACTGATCTTACTGATGAATATAGAGATCTTATAATAAAAGTGTACAATTATTTAGAAATCCAAATATTATTTGTTACAATGCTACAATAAAGATATCTTTTTTAAATTAAATTATTAAATTAAAACTATAAACAAAAAAAGTCTTTTCAACAATGATAATCAGTATCTTGTTCATATCAATTCATAAATTAAAAATTAAACAGACATACTGGTAAAATCAATGAAATTTTTTCTCTCTTTTACACTATATGATAAACATTAATCATTAATTACATATAGTAATTGATTATCTTCAACTTTTCTTTAAAACATTTTTCTTTTATTATTATTATTTTTTTTTTTTTTAGTTTTATAAATTTTTTTTCAATAGTCATCATCTAATCATCAAGTATTTCATTATCAACACATAATCATATGGTAAAATAAAGATAAAAAAAAAAAAAAAAAAAAAAAAAAAACTAAATTAAAAATAATGAAACCACCACAGTCTATCTTTTCACTTTTTTTTTCCTTTTTCTTATCTCTATCTAATACCTTTAAAAATAAAAAGTCTAATATACAAATTCAATTCAAATAAATAAAAACAACTATATCTTTTGATACATTAAAATATATGGAGTTTTAACAGTATCTTCACTACCTTTAGTTATATCATCTTTATCAATTTTTTCAAGAATATTATCATCTATTCTAATCCAAGATTCTGCACTCAAATTCTTTGAAACATCAACGGTATAATGACCACCTTCTGGATTTGTACCATGATGATAAACAACACCACATAATTGATACTTTGGTGGTGATCCAATATGTTTTCTTGTAATTGGTGCAAAACATGCAGCTGGAATACTTAATTGGAAATTATATTTAATTGATTTTCTAATTTTTTCAGCACGACCATCATCAAATGAAAATCTCTTTAATTGAACAATTAAAACATTTGGTGATTGATCAATAAATGTTTGTTTTGTAGCATTAACATTCTTATCATTTTGTTGATATGGTACTTCTTCAGGTTCAGAAAATTTAATTAATGCTTGTTCTAAAGTTGTAATTGAATTATCAGAAATATCTAATTGAATTTGTAAAAATGGATCAACAGTTAATGATTCTTTTTGATTTGGTACTTTTAAAACTGATCTAAATTGACCACCAAATAATCTTGAAATTGGTGATAATTTAACATGAACTGTTCTCTTTGTACTAACTTGATTCTTTCTACTAACTTCTAACCATTCATTATCATTTTTAGAAGTTTTAGCTGTTGTAGTTGTTGAGCCAGTATCATTTTCATTAGCAAAATTTTGATTACCACAACTCTTTAAAGTTTCTTTAATTGATCTAATATCATCTTCATTATTAATAGAATTTAATAAATTTTCAATTTCATTAAGTTTTAAATTTTTAACACTTGAAATAAATTCTTCATTTAAACCATCTAATAAATTATTTAAAAATTCTTCAGCATCTTCTTGAATACCCCATTTTAGATGAGCAAATCTTGTTGATTGTTTTGTAATTGTTTTATAAAATTCATCAGGAGGAAATGAATCACCATAAATATCTTCTTTATTACCATTACCACCATTAATAGTTTTAAAATTTTTACTTGATGATGATTTTGATTTATCAAAATTTTCAAAAAATTCAATCATTGCATTAATTAATGGAGTTTCAGTTGAATCTAATGATTTCATAGTTTTATCAGAGATAATATTTAAAGTTGAATAAAGTGGTTGACAAAATAATAATAACTGTAAAATTGAACTAATAAAACAGATATTCCCAGTATTAATTAAACCTCTTGGAATAATTATTGGTAATTTATAATTATTTGTTGATGAATTTTTATTAAAATTTGAATCATTTAAATATCTTAAAATTACAACACCTAATGGTTCAATAATATTGGTTGTTGGCGGAACTAATTTGCCATCTTTTTTAGAAACACCATTTGATGAACCTGTAGCAGTTATTGTTCCAGTAGAAGTAGTAGTTGTTGTTGTTGTTGTTGTTGTGGAATTGCCATTGTTATTATTGTTATTAGCTGATGATTTTGCTTTTGGAACTGATGAACTAACTACAGAAGCCCAATTGAAACCACCACTTGGTACAGCAGGTTTTTCAGTAGTAGTAGTAGTATCAGCAATAGCAGTAGTACTAGTACTAGCAGTAGATTTTGGAGTAGATTTTTTAGGTTCTTCTTCAGCTTCAATTTTAGATTTTAATTTTAATTCTTCTCCATTAACTTTTAATTCATTAGCTAAATTTTCAGCTATTTCAGATTCAATATTTCTTAATTTAATTAATTCTTCATCAAGTTTTTTTTGTTCAATATCAATTTCTTTTTCACCAATTATACGTTTTTCAATTCTTGATTTTTCTTTAATTGAAAATTTTTTTTGATTTTCAGAAATTCTATTTGAAATATTATTTCTTTGATTTGATTTAAATTTTAAAAATTGTTTTTGTGATACATTAAAATATAATGGGAATTTAACTTCTGGTATTTGATGAGAAATTTCTTTCTTTGTTGATTCAACTTTTGTAGTTGGTAAAGAAGTTGAAAAAGATTTATCAGTCTTAACAGTGGAAGGAGTAGTTGTGTTTGAGCTAGATACAGGAGTGGTTGATGATGAAGGAGTGGTTGAAGTTGAAGGTAAAGTAGTAGTAGTGGTGGTATCGGTCTTAGTAGATGGTTTAGTAGTAGTGGTGGATGCAGCAACGGTAGTTGTTGATGATGGAGTTGGTTTTGTAGCTTCAGATGATGATGTCTCTTTGGTATCTATGAATGAATCATCAGATTTTGTAGTAGTAGTAGTAGTAGTAGTAGTAGTAGTAGTTGATTTTGCCGGTACTTGTGCTGATGAAGATGTAGATTCAGTAGTGGTTGGTTTAACATTAGTTTGAGAAGGGGTATTAGAACTTGTGGTTGAAGGTTTTATCACATTAGAATCATTATTATTAGTATTAGTATTAATATTTTTGGCATATTCACCATGAGGTTTTTGCGGTACAAAAACTTCAATATCAGAAGAAATTTTTGGTTTTCTTATAGTTGGAGTTGAAACAGGAGTAATTTTAGATTGATAATTATTAAAATTTAAATAATTATTTGAATTTGAAGCTTGTTGTTGTACTTGTTGTTGTTGAGCTTGTTGTTGTTGTAAATCTATAGGTACCATTGGCATTGGGATAGAGTATATACCATAAGGATAAAAGATTGGAGCCATATCACCTTGATAATTAGGTTGTGTATATGGAGGGATCGATTGTTGAGGATAATTTGTTTGCATGTACATATGTTGATTATTCATTGGATTAAAGTTTTGCATGTTATGATATTGATTGTTATTATTGTTATTATTGTTATTATTGTTATTATTGTTATGATGATTATGATTGTTATGATTATTATGGTTATTATGATTATTGTAATATGAATTATTATGATTTTGATAATTATTTCCCCCATTATGTTTCTTTATATAACTATTATTATTATTATTATTATTATTATTACTATTATTATTATTATTATTATTATTATTATTATTATTATTATTATTATTATTATTATTATTATTATAATTACCAGTACCATTACTGTTATTATTGTTTATGGCATTGGAGGAAGTATTCTTACCATTGGTTGTATTTGTATTATTATGACCATTATTATTTGATGTTGAAGATGCAGTATTTGGAGTAGCTTTTGATATTTTTGTAGAATTTGGAGTTGATTGTTGTTGTTGTTGTTGTTGTTTTTCAGTCATGATTTTAAATAAATAATTTTATTATGCCTGTTTTTAATAGAAAAAAATTCTAATACTGTAATGTATGAATAAAACTTTTATTAGTCTTATAGTATAAATAAAATTGAAATGATGAATTCAAAGTGGCAAATTTACGATCTTAAACAAAAAAAAACTTTTTTTTTTCCTCTAGTTATTTACCAGCGTCTTTCTGTTGAACAAGTGTTGTGTAGGAGGTATGAAGTGACACAGATGAGTTAAGTAGAACAATTGAATTGAATTCAACCAAATAAAAAAAAATAAAAAAACACTAAAAACTTTTTCTTTATTTTAAAATTAAAAATTAAGTTAAGAATTAAAATTAAAGAACTTTTTGTTTCTTTGAATTTTTTCTTTGAATTTTTTGAAGATAAAAAAAAAAAAAAAAAAAAAAAAAAAAAAAAAAAAAAAAAAAAAAAAAAAAAAAAAAAAAAAAAAAAAAAAAAAAAAAAAAAAAAAAAAATGAATTCCGACTCTATTTTGAATTGAATTCCGGTCAATTTTTTAATTTATTTCAATTTATTTTAGTTTAATACTTGTTTTAAAAGTTGATTAATAGTCTTTGAATGATTTACTTCCACTTACCTCCAGACAATTAAACAGTTTAACAAAAATTTAAATAGTACCAATACTAAAAAAATTTGTGGATTTTAAACAAAAATAAAATAAACATTACATATATTCAGACTTATTAACAAGCATTTAAAACATCATCATAAATAAATCATGATCAGTATATAGAGTAAGTTTTTTAGGATTGGAAGAGTAAGAGAAAAAAAAAAAAGGGGGTCAAAAACTTCATTCTTTTAAAATTCTTCTTTTTTTCAAGTGAAAAAAATTATTTGGACAACAAATATTGTGAAAAAACAAAATCAAAAGAATAATGATTGAATATGAATTAAATTAAGATTGATTGATTGATTGATTTTGAATAATCTAAATTCATCTTAATCTTCTTTTCAAATATTAAATTTTGTTGGGTCTAAAATTTTTACTGATTTGAATCTAAAGAAAAAAGTTTAGGAGAAAAAAAATACAAAATAGAAAATATAACTAAAATAAAAGACAA
This sequence comes from Ruyongia tratensis, assembly GCA_030564005.1. Taxonomy (NCBI): domain Eukaryota; kingdom Fungi; phylum Ascomycota; class Saccharomycetes; order Phaffomycetales; family Wickerhamomycetaceae; genus Ruyongia; species Ruyongia tratensis. The sequence continues at coordinate 6,150 of JAJMKZ010000023.1, read as the reverse complement.
TCAAAAGACAAAAGACATTGTGATTCATAATTAGCAAATATTAAAGAAAATATATAGCTTTAAAGAGTAAATAGTAAAAAAAAAAATAATAAACTTTTTGATGTTTTTTTTTTTTTTTTTTTTTATTCTTTATTCATTTATTATTGTTCAGCTGAAGTAACTTCAGTTGAAGCTGGAGCAGTTGGAGCAGTTGAAGCGGCAGCAGCGGTAGCAGCAGCAGCAGCATCAGACTTTGGAGCACCACCTCTGGCACCACCTCTGGCACCACCACGGCCTCTAAAGGAACCTCTACCTCTAAAAGAACCTCTAGCACCACGACCTCTATAGAAACCTCTAAATGAACCTCTAAAATTACCTCTTCTTTTAAAACCTGGTAAATTAGTTCTTTTAGCAACAACTGTAATTTTTCTATTTTTGAATTCTGAATCGTTTAATTCAACAGCTGGTGCAATTGATTCATTGGATTCAAATTCAATATATGAATAACCTTTTGGTTTACCAGTAAATCTATCATAAAGGATAGTAACTCTATTAACAGTACCACATTTGTTAAAAAATTGTTCCAATTCTTCAGGAGTTGAAGAAAAATCAACATTACCAACGTAAATGGATCTACCATCAATTTCTTTTTGTGCTTCTAATTCTTCAGGAGTCTTTTGAGCTCTTTGTTTAAAACTAGTACGTTGACCAGATTTTTCACCATTATTTTCATTTGTGGATGATGATGATGCTGATTCTTCTGGAACTTCTGTTTGTTGTTCTTGTTGTTGTTCTTGTTCTTGTTCTTGTTCTTGTTCTTGTTCTTGTTGTTCAACAACTGGTTGTTCGACTTGTTCTTGTTCTTGTTCAGACATCTCTTATATTTGTTTTTATAATGTTGTTGTTGTAATTCTTTTTTTTTTTAATTTATCCACGATCTTGTTTATTTTTTTTTTCTTTTGAAAATTGAGAGGAGGAAGGGGAGAAGGATGATGATTCTTGCTTTCTTGTTTTCAAATCTTGTTCAATTTTAGATTTAGAATATTGAGAAATCTTTATGGAAGTATAGATTAGTATCAATTGAATGAAATTAACAAATGATTAAATCACAAAAAAGAATTTTATTTCAGAGGGGGGGTTTTAAATTTTTCTTCTCTTTGTTTTAAACGTTGGAAAAAATTAGAAAAAAAAAAAAAAAATTAGAAAAAAAAAAAAAAAAAATTTAAAAATTTAAAAATTTAAAAAAGAAGCGAAAAAATTAGTAAATAATTTGAAGAGGGTAAATGTTGGTGTCTTTAGAGATTAGTTTTAAATGTTTATTTAATATTGTTGGTGAATTGGTTTAGATTAGTGTATAGTTTAGATCTTTAGGTATCGAACCATACCCTTTTTGTCTACTGTTTCTCCCATTTTTTTATTGGTGTATTTTTTATTATTTCATAATTTCCACTCAAGTTTAAAGGGTTTTTATAAATGATTAAAAAAATTAATATTAAAACTCAATGACTTAAAATATTGAATCAAAAAGTATTTAAGAATACAAAAATTTATACTTTTTTATCCTTTTTTTTTTTCTCTCTTCTAAACATTTTAAATTTTTATTGTTGTTGTTCTAAAATTTAAAATAATTAATGGTTGAGATTTTTCATCTTTATTTTTTTTTTGCCACTTTCTTTTCTTTAATTAAATTAAATTAAATGCTAATTAAATTAAATTAAAAAAGTATATACAATGATTAAAATATGAATAAAGTAATTGATGATTTAAGTCTTAAACTATTCAACAAACAAAATGGTAAAATTGATTCAAATACCTCACTTGTTTTATCATTTATGTTTCCAGATTGTTATTTAAAAACATTATCAATATTACAATCAAATGATTATAAAATTAAAAAATATTGGTTAAAAATTAATTCTAATGATATAAAATGGTTAATTGTGATTGATAATAATTCAATTGTTGATTTAGATAATTGGTTTTGTACTTGTATTGAATTTAATAAATTATTTAAAGATTCAATTGATTTAAATAATAATAGTCATCATAATAGTCAAAATAATAATTATAAATTTGGTAATAGAATCAATTGTCAACATCAATTCAAGGTATTAAACTCAAAAAATAATAATTTTATAGAAAATGATTATAAATTACCAATTTGTGAACATTTATTATCTTATTATCTAATTAAAAATTCAAATATTATTAATGATTGTAATAATGATTTAAAATTAATTAAAGAGATTGAAATTGATTTAGAAACATGGGTAGAAATTCATAATTCAATATTATAACTTTAAATATTTATTTAAATTGGTTAAGGTTAACTACAATTTAAAAAAAAAAAAAAAAAAACATTACATAACAACTAAAATAATTAATTTCATTCAAGTTATAACCCATAAAACTTTATTTAACATCAATATAGATTTGATTTATCTCTTCTTAAACAAGTGAATGGTTAAAGTAAAAAAAAAAAAAAAAAAATTTTAATTAAGTTTATTATAGTTTTTGTGTAGCTTTAATAAAATGGTTCGGAATCCCAGCTCCGTATTTTGATCTTTGATCACGTGATAAAAAAATTTCTTTATTTATTTAATAATAAACTACAAATTAATTTATTTATTAATTATGAACTGAAATTTAATAAATAAATCTTATAGTTATTAACAAAAATATGAATTAAAAAAAAAAAAAAAAAAAAAAAAAAAAAAAAAAAAAAAAAAAAAAAAAAAAAAAAAAAAAAAAAAAAAAAAAAAAAAAAAAAAAAAAAATTAAAAATAAAAAAAAAAAAAAAAAGATTCAAAAAAAAAAAAAGTTATAAAGAACCCAAAATATTTTTAAATTAAAACAAACTCTCTCTCTCTCTTTTTTCCCTTTTTTATTAAAAAAAAAAAAAAATTAATTAATAATACAAAAATTTCTCTACTTTAAAAACTCCAACATCAAAATTATAATTTTCTAAATTCACTTAAAACTGGATAAATAGCTTCAAAAGCTTGATAAATTTCTTCTCTTTGTTTTGCACCTGTTAAAACAATTTTACCAGAAACAAAAATTAATAAAACAATTTTTGGTTTAACCATTCTATAAATTAAACCAGGAAATAATTCAGGTTCATAAGAAGAGAAAGGACCATGACTAAATGCCAAACCTTCTAATCTAATTGGGAATTTAACATCACATGAACCAACAATATTTTGAATTTTAAAATCTGTAAATTTTGCATTAAAACCTAATTTTTGAATAATTCTTGCATATTTTCTTGAAGCTAATTTTGAATCATCTTCAGATTTTGCACCTGTAACAACCATTTTACCACTTGCAAAAATTAAAGCTGTAGTTTTTGGTTCACGAATTCTCATAATAACAGCAGCAAATCTTTTTGGATTATATTCAGCATTACGAGCATGTAATGCAATAGTTTTTAAATCTAAACGACAATCTAAATTCAAAGTGGCAACGATATTTTGTAATGTTGGTACGATACCTGAAGTTGTTGAATCATCTTGGTTTTCTTCATCTTGTTGATCTTCACCTTTAATGTTGGCAAGATCTTGATTAGCTGTTGGATAAGCTAATGAATTTGTTGTGAAAGCTTTAGCTTCTTCAACTGTTTGAGGAGTTCTAAATCCGTCCATTATTTAAATACTTAAAGATATAAATGTGAAATGTGTATTTGTAATTTTTGATTTGATTTGATTTGATGAATTTTTTTTTTCTTTTATTTGTTTGTTTGTTTCTGTTTATATAGTAATCAAAAATAAATATAATATAAATAAAAAACAGTAATGGAAGAATGAAAATAAAAAAAAAATATCTCACTCTCTGTATCTATGTATGAAAATATTGGAAGTACAATCTAATGCCTCCCTTTAATATAATCTTCTTTTTCAAAAATATATAATTAAAATGAAAAAAAGAGAAGTAAAATGAATTTATTTTATAAATTTTGGAAAATTTAATTAATTAATTGAATTTGAAAAAAAAAAAAAAAAATTAAAAATTAAAAAAAAAAAAAAAAAAGTGGGAAATTTGTTCCTTTTTATACTTTTTTTATTGACACGTTTGAAATCTGTCAATAATTACTATTACTACTGGTTTTGTGTTATAAGTAATGTTATACAGTTTATGATTATTATATGGGGGAGAGTACATGTCTACCAATAGAAATTGAGTCTATAATGATTGTATGTATGCAGAAACTATAAAAGAATAAGAAGAATTGTGATGTAACATGCTATTTATTCATCATCTTCCATATCTGAAACTATATGATCATTTTTTTGTAAATTTTCAATTCTCTTTCTCTTCTTTGATGCATTAATCATTTCTTCTCTATTTTTTCTCTTTTGTTTAACAATTTTTGGTACTGTTGAAATATCTTTTCTTTTAACTGCTTTATTTTTAATATTTTGTTTATCTCTTTTACTTAATTTTATATCATCTAACCATTTTTCAACTTCAAATCCACTTTGTTTCATAACATTAACAATAGGTTTTATACTTAATGAATCTTCCTTTGTATAAAATGTAATGGCTTTACCTTTTGAACCTGCTCTACCTGTTCTACCAATTCTATGAACATAAGCTTGTGAACTTGTTGGAACATCATAATTAATAATCAAATTAATACCTTTAAAATCAATACCTCTTGATAAAACATCTGTACAGATTAATACCCAAATTTCACCCTTTTTAAATCTTTCAATAATTTTCTCTCTTTGAATTGCTGTTCTCTCTGAATGAATAACATCAACATTTAATCTATCATATAATAATTCATGGAATAAAGCTTTAGCTCTTGTAATTGATTGTAAAAAAATCATAATTGGTGGTTTAAATTCACCTTCTTGAATTAATTGTCTAATTGCTAATAATTTACCTTGTTCATTACCACAATAAATTAATTTTTGTTCAATATTTAAATTTGCAGATTCTTTATTACCAATAATAACTCTAATCATACTTTCATTCATAATACTTTTAGAAATTTCTTCAACTGATGATGGTAAAGTTGCACTATATAAAGATTTTTGAACATTTGATGATTTATTAATACTTGATAAAATTTTATCAATTTGTTCTAAGAAATTTTTATCAAATAATCGATCACATTCATCAAAGATTAAATGTTTTAAATTATTTAAATTAATTGATTCTGATTCAATTAAATCAATTAATCTTAATGGTGTACAAATTAATAAATCAAATTTATTTGATTTAATAATTTTATTTTTTAATTTTGAACTTAAAGATTTTGATAATAAACCAATTTTTAAATCATTTGATAGTCCATTCATTGTTAATTTTTCACATTCTTGAAAAATTTGAATTGATAATTCTTTTGTTGGTGTTATAATTAAACCTCTTAAAATTGAATCCTTTTTCTTCTTTTTATTATCAATATCAATATTATCATTAGAGATACCTTTACCTTCTAATAATTGTTGTAATAATGGAATTAAAAATGCTAAAGTTTTACCTGAACCAGTTGGAGCACAAGCTAATAAATCATTTGAATTTAAAGTAATTGGAATTGATTCAGATTGAATTGAAGTTGGTTCAATAAATCCAGAATCTATTAAATTTTTTAATAATTTTTTATTTAATTTAAATCTTGAAATTAAATCTTCAAAAGAACCAATTGGTAATGGAATTTCATTAGTTTCTAATCCATTATTTGTTGAAATTTTTGATTTATTTAATCTTCTTAATAATTTTGCATCTTCTTCATTTTGAATCTTTGGTGGTGGTACCAATTCTTCAATCTGGTATTCGTCATCGATCTTATTTAATTTATCATCATGTTCTCTATTTACTTCATCTTCAACTTGAGTAGTTTGGAATTTCTTAGTCTTGAAGAAATCAATTTCTTTCTCAACTTGTTTATTTAATTCATATTCCTTCTTTTTGTTAACATTAGCAAATTTACCAGTTGGCAAAGAATAGTCTGTGACAATATCCTTAGATTTCTTAATGTTAGCACCTCTAGTCAAAACTCTTAAATAATCCATCTTTTTCTTTCAAAAAAATATATATCTAAATTTAAAATAAAAAGAAGCTCATCTCAAAAATAAATTTAAAATAAAATAAAATAAAAAAATTTTAAAAATAAAAAATCACGTGACTTTTTTTTGAAAAAAAAAAAAAAAAAAAAAAAAAAAA